>JACDJE010000048.1:456329-636801 GCA_016647715.1 Pavo muticus
GCGGCCGAGCGGGGCTGGGCTGGGCTGGGCTGGGCTGGGCTGGGCGGGCCGGGAAACTTCTGCTGCCGCGGGTCGGGGGGACACGGCGCTCCGTGTGGGTCGGAACGGCTCCGCGGGAACGCGCCGCGCCAAAAAGCCGCGTGCGGAGAGGCAGCGCGGGGACGTGCGGGGCTGCGGGAGGGAAAGTTGGAGCGGAGCGGCCCGGGGTAGGCGGGGCGGTGCGGGGTGCGGGTACCGGGATGTGGGTACCGGGATGTGCGGCCGTGCGCGGGAGGGGCCGGGAAGCGACGGCGGCCGTCCGTCGGGCGCGGGGAGCAGCCGGCGTGGCCGTAACCGCCCTCGTTTGTCCGCGTTACTGCTGAAGCGTGTCAGAGTCCCGCCGACTGACAGAGCGGTGCGCTGCGGGCTGAGCGGAGTGTGAAACAGCGGGCGTTGCAGGAGGCACCGCGAAGTCCCGAACTCCCGTCAGTTATCCTAATCGTGCATAAGGCCGGCCCTATGGCTGCCCCGCACGTACAGCCCCGGCGGCTTCACGGGGTGTTGTGCTGTGTGCGAAAGTGTTTGGTCGTGGATGCGGGCCGTCAGCAGGAGCGGCGAGCAGTGCGAGCGGCAGCGTGCAAGTTGGGGACTTTGCTCCAGCATTCAGACAGTGCTGTGCTCTGAGCTGGGCCTACACACAGCCGGAGCGGAGAAACGGAGCTCTGCGGGCGGACGGCCGTCGGCCAAAAGCTGCTGGCACTGATAACGGCGATTGTGAGCAGGGCTCTGCGATGCAGTGACACTGCTGCGCCGTGCTGCCTGCTTTGCTTCGTTGCTCCGTGGTGGTGTTCAGCTGCACGCCTGTTTGCTGTGCAGCATGGTTGCTATGGTGATCCCTTAAGACATTCCAATAAGTTCCTGAGATAAAGAAGGCAGTTAATACTTTGGCTCTGTGTCATTGTGCGGAATGACTGCCAGCGCTGACAGTTTGAAGTAAAATAATAATAAAGATATAAAAAATGAATAGGTTAGGACATGAGTTTAACCTATGGTTTCCCAATGATGCACATACAAGAGCCCAACTGCCCTAATCCTTTCTGTTGTGGAAGGGTGTGTGTAAAGACGAGGTGAACGTTTATTCTCATGGGTATAACACAAGGCCCAGAGATTGCCCTCAGCTCAATCTGCCGGCATGTGCAGCTTGGGGCATAGAAACGCTTGGTGCTGCCTTGCCTGGCTGCCTCGGGCAGGGCTCTGGGCTGGGTACTGCACACGAGGCAGGGCGTGCTGGGTTCCGCGGCTGGGAGCTGCCTGCCCAACTCTGGCCTCCTGCTGCTGCTCCGTGCTCTGCTGTGCTGCCGTGTGACTGCAGCCTGTGGTCACGGCCTGCTGCGCTCCAATTAATTGTGGCTCTGAGCACTGCAGGTCCGTGACTCCCAGGGAAAACTCCTTCTGTCGGAGTCTGCCATTTGCTTCTCCTGTCTGCTCCCTCCAGCTGTGTCAGCAGGCTGTCCTGTTCTCTGCGGGACATCTCGCTGTTTTTCAGGGGTTGAGGCAGTGCTGGGTGCAGCAGCGGTGCAGCCCTGCTCAGCCTTCCTGCTACCCACCTGGGCACTGGGGTGTGCAGCACCTTCACGGAGCAGGCTGGCACTGACCAGCAGCGTGCTGCTCCTCGCTGCCCTCAGGCTGGATGCTGTGCCCTGCGCTGCCCCGATGCAGCTGCTTCTGTTAGCACTGCTGGGGCTGATCCAAACCCCCTGGGGAGCAGCTCTCTGCCTCCTGCTGGTGCTCATGTTCCTGGTGCCGTGCAGGACTGCAGCACGTGCTTTGCTGTTTCGTGTTTGCTGATAAAATCTTTGAAATATTTCTGAGGCTTTCAGAGCTGGGATGCAAGTGGTTGGAAAGCTGACTGCGATAGGAGGGCAGCAGCGTGCGTGGTGTTTGCTTCCTGAAGGCAGCAGTATGTGCAGAGATGGGTTCTGTCATCTTTGTGAGTATCGGCACCAGGCACTTCCAGTGCACAGACAGCAGCTGATAGAAACGTGTCCACTCAGGTGCTGCTGCCCGGGGCTGCGAGGTCCTGGTGCCAGAAGTGTTGGGTGAGGCTGAGCAGAGAAAACTGGGTGTAAAAGAGAAAAAAACGTAAAGGAAAAAAATAAAAGGTCTAAAAAGCCCAACAAACCCAACCCTGTAGGGCTGAGCGCTCCCAAAGCTGTGGTGCGCTGCAGCTGAGGCGGGTTGTAGGAGGCCTGCACATGTATGGCAGTGTGTAGGTCATTATCTCCGTGCTCAGTGTCACATCAGGAAGAATGGATCCCCTTCTGTAAGGCTTTTGTAGGGTTTCTTTTTATAGCCATGAAAACCTTTAGAAATCGCGTTGCCTGGCCCAGGAGCTGGCTCTCAGAAGCAGAGGTGGCACAGCCCGGTGCCTCCGTTCCCTCCCCCAGGCTCCCTTCAGAGCAGAGGCACGGAGGCTTCCCTGCGCAGTGTCCATGTGTTGTGGGGTTTATACGTTTTTGTCATTAATGGGAGCAGGAAGTATTTTCTGTTCTTACTCAGGGAAAGGAACAAACAAGTCGTTGGTTTGTTTCTATGTTTGTTTGCTTTCCCAAATGTGGAAAGATTTGCTGTGAAGCTAACAGGAATGCTTCAACCCAGCTATGTTAGAGACAGCTTACAGGTGAGCTGGGCTCGGGAGCTGAGCTGAGCAGTAGAAGTGCATGGCGGGGGGAGCACAGCGCAGTGTGAGCAGTGTGTGTGTGCCCTATGCCTGCAGTGTGAGCAGTGTGTGTGTGCCCTATGCCTGCAGTGTGAGCAGTGTGTGTGTGCCCTATGCCTGCAGTGTGAGCAGTGTGTGTGTGCCCCATGCCTGCAGTGTGAGCAGTGTGTGTGCCCCATGCCCGCAGTGTGAGCAGTGTGTGTGTGTGCCCCATGCCTGCAGTGTGAGCAGTGTGTGTGTGCCCCATGCCTGCAGTGTGAGCAGTGTGTGTGTGCCCCATGCCTGCAGTGTGAGCAGTGTGTGTGTGCCCCATGCCCGCAGTGTGAGCAGTGTGTGTGTGTGCCCCATGCCTGCAGTGTGAGCAGTGTGTGTGTGCCCCATGCCCGCAGTGTGAGCAGTGTGTGTGTGCCCCATGCCCGCAGTGTGAGCAGTGTGTGTGTGCCCCATGCCTGCAGTGTGAGCAGTGTGCGTGTGCCCCATGCCCGCAGTGTGAGCAGGCCGGGGCTTCTCCCATCTCAGAGTGGCTCTCACAGCCATGCACTACATTAGGGGCACTGTGCAAAGTCATCCGGCGCTCCCCGCCAGGCTGTTCTACCTTCGGCTTGTGCTGAGGTGGCTGTGATCGCTGGGCTCCATGCCTACGTGGTGGCACTGCCTTACATTTGCAGCAGATTTACGGGGTGCTGATGTGGCAGCCTGACAATTTTTGTTGTGCTCAGTGTTTGTCTCGGCGGTTGCATGCCAGCCCCGTGTCTGTCCGACTCCACGCGAAGCACTGTGACCTGACTGCCGCTCAGGGCTGCTCTGCTGGCTTCGCCTTGCTCGTTCCAAAGCCTTGCTCTGGATGGAAGTTCCCAGCAGCTCAGCTGGGATGATGTGGCTGGGTGATGTGACGGTGGGTGTTCTGTTTTCCCCTCTTGAGGAACAGAGCTCTTTGCTCAGGTGGGAGCAGGCCCTGGCCGGGGACTGGGGGGATACTGGGGACTGCGGGCGGTAAATGGCCGCTGGCGTTCACTGCTGCCCCTCTCCGCCCCGTGGTGCCTGCAGCAGGCGGGCCGTGCCGCGCACTGCCCGGCCGTACCGCACGCAGGGCCGCCCCGTTCCGTGCCCGCCGGGCTCGCACACCCGGGAGGCGAGAGGGCCGCGGCTGCTGCCGGCTCCGCTCCGTCCCCATGGAAACGGGCGGCAAGTTGCAGAGCCTGGGGTAACGTGCTGAAAATCATCTCGCTGTCAATTCCGAACGGTGTGCCGGCGGGCTGCGGGGCTCTGTGCGGCCCAGCGCGCGGCGCCCCGGCACGGCATGGCGGCGAGTGGCACCAAGGTCCTGGCAGGGTGCAGGGCGGCGTGGTGCCGGGCTGGGCAGCTCCCGCTCCAGGGCCGCCCTCTCCTTGTAGCTGGAGCCGTTTCAGAGGTGTGTTAGGTTGTGTCGGGTTGCCAAACCACGCTTTTATTTCTCCTCCTGCTTCCTGTTTTGTGATCTAATGACAGCGTGTCCAGCTGAAAAGCAGAGGCACGCTCGTCTGCAGCCTGACTCTTACATATGCCTGTGGGTTGGGAGCACAGATGCGTTTGCTGCCCGTTATTTAAAAACAAGAGGAATAAAGGCTTACTGTATCAAAGTGGTAACTAAGTAAGTGTCTGGGGGGGGAGGAGGAGGGAGTGAGAATTGCACGGAGGTGTCAGAAGAGCTGTGTTTAGTATTGTCATTTGTTTCTTTGTGTTCTTTTTTTATAAAGGATCTTCTTGCAGATTCGTGGCTTTTTTTGGAGCACAGTTTACCCAGAGACAGGTTCTTGTCACGTTCCTGCTGCCTGGCCTGCCTAGAGCAGGAGGCACTTCGCTCCCTCTGCAGGTTTGGGACTTCTTGGCCGTTGTGCTTTCAGATGGTCAGGTGAAAACCAACCCTAAGGGCAGCTGAGGCTGCTTTCCTGAAGTCAAATAAGGAAAAGGTGACAAATCTGACTGCAGTTTATGGGATGCTGGCTTTATTGGAAGGGAAAGGACGGATCAGAGAAAAGTAATCAAAGATACAGGTAGAATGTCAGGTTAAATTGATACTTCATCTTCTCTAAAGGTCCCAATCACTGCAATCTGTTTCAAACAATCTGTTTGTGAACGGAGAACAGCACTGAAGAACGTGCTTTTAGGGGCTTAAACACTTTTATGTATCACATTAGAATGACAGAAATACGGAACCTTTCAGGCTGGAAGAGCCCCCTGAGATCCCCAGCCCACCCCTACTGTGCCCACTGCCCACATCTCTCTGTGCCACGTCCCCGGGTCTGAACACCTCCAGGGACGGGACTCCCTACCCATGGGCAGCCTGTTATGTTACCGGCGCGATGACCTCGTTCTGCCGGTGCTTCCCCTGCTGCCTGCAGCTGAGTTTTCCAGGGGCTACAAGTGCACTTAATTGGAGTTGAACAGGAGCTATGGTGCGTGGTTCCAGGTAGTGCTGAGACCCAAGGCTGGCAGTTTTCAAACAGGAGAAAACACGTGGAGGTGCAGGTAGCGTCAGTCCATGCTGGTGGTGCAGAATGTCAGCTTTTATAAGTTAAAAAATGCAACCTTGGAAATGAAAGGAGTTGATCTGTTTGTGATTTGATGCTTTTGTCATGTGGCACTTCCAAAGCGATGAGCACTTCACAGCTGCGTATGCTGGTGTCGTTCTCACATGATGGTGATCACACTCAGCCAGAGGGCGAGTGCCTCCCGTGGGGCACACCGAGCCCCTGTGTGTAGGACATGGAGAACGGTTCCTTTTCAGCGTCTGGTTCTTGTGGAACGGTTTTACTGCCTTGCCCAGGACTCCTGTAGCAGAGCACACACTGGCTGTGGATAATAACTACCTGCTGTGTGGTGTGCAGGTCACAGGGAGGTGTCTGGGCCCGGCAGTGCTGACAGAAGTGTGAATCCTGAGCGCTTCTGTGCCTGTGTGTGGGTATGTGTGCAGCAGTGAGCTGTGAGGGAGGAGTGCTGATAGCCAGCCTGTGCTTCAGCCTTCGTCTCCCTAATAGAGGGCACGTGGCTTGGGAGCACCTTAGTGTCTCCTCACAGGAGAAGATAAACGTCAGTACCTTCTTCTCCTGTCCCACTTTAATTCTTCGGGAATTAAATTGTTTTAGATGACAGTTATGGAAAACTAAAACTGCTTGGGATGTGTGGGAACAGACGGCTCTGAGCACTGCTGAGCAGTGAGATCTGACAGTGCCGGAACGTTGAGGTGCTGAGTCACCTCCCTGTGGTTCTTGGGGGCTTTTCCCACACCCGGACCAGCGGAGGGACGTGGGCTCTGAGTGGGGTTCTGACTTAGCAGCCTGCTGGTCCCCCTGTGCGCCGAGCCCTTGTGGGTGATGGTTAGCCAGCCCGTGTAATTAAGTAGAACACCACTTACTGATGTATTCACAGCCCAAATTACAGTTCTGGAAGCTGATCATTTGTGGTTCAAAAAATAACCCTGTTTGGCTCTGTGGGTACCAGCAGAGAGTTCGCGTGCTCAGAGTAGTTCTGCGTTAGCCTGCAGCAGGCTCTTCCAGTGTGAGGAGAGCACATACTGCCCAGGGCTGGGTACAGAGTGGGGGGACTGGAGAAGTGTGCTGAGCACCTGGAAGCAAAAAAAGTATCTCCATCTTTCTTCATTTCAGGTTCAGTCCCTGACCAAGCCCCTTCTCCCCGCCCTGAGACAAACCCCACAACCAAGAGAAATACCGGCTTGTGATGTGTGTCCCGTGAGAGGAGAAAGATTGCATGGTGGTCAGAAGGCATCGTGTGTGTTTCAGACACCCAGAGTGGGGGAAAAAGGGAACACAGTAACTAGGAGGGCATTGAATTGGTGAGAAACCATTGTGGTATGTGGGAACTTGGCACCTGAGACACTTCCTAGCACTGGACTTTAATGTTACTGGTATGGACAGGTTATATAGTATGAGAGCATGGGGGAAGTACTTAGAGCCACTTCTATGGTTATTTAAAGGATTGTGATGTGTTTCTGATTTTAGTACCTGAATATACTGACAGAAGTCAGAGTGAAAGGCTTGGGCTGCAGCTCTGGCTGCTGAGAGCAAGCTGTTCTCCATAGGGTAGAACAGAGCTCGGTGAGGTCGGGGCTGCGTACGTGCTGGCTGCTGAAGGAGTGGGGCTGGTTCTGTAGCTGTGCGTGTCAGCTGGCTGTTTGTTGTGCAGGAGGCCACCAGGGTCAGTCAGGTCCCTTCGGAATCTCCTTCCTGCTGACTGCACAGGTAGTGCAGCGTGTGCGCACCTCGGACGTCTCATGAGCACATCTTTTCCTTGCAAATGGCTTTTCACTGCTACTACTATTTTCTGTGCTATTTCAGTGTAGCAAAAGCACTTTCGAAGCATTGGATAGCAAGTGTGTTGCCGAGGTGTGACACTCCCTGGCAGTGCATATTGCAAACACCCACAAGCCACTGCCATGACAACTGCGCAAAAATGAAGCCTGCCCAAGCATATTGATGGCTGTGCAGTTGGTCTTCGTGTGCTGCAGGTTGCTGTGGAAGCACAGTTACCTCTTGGGTCGGGCTGTCAGTGGGTGCACCCTTCTGCCGTACTGCCGGCATCTCGCGCTATCCCGCGCCGTCAGTATGGCATCATATCTCATGTGGGAGGTCTGTTTTTGAACTGTGATATGAAGAGTGCTAAATGACCTTGTGAAACTATGTCACACAATCCATCAGAAAGGTAATGTGCTGCATGTTTTCCTGGAACCCCAGTTAATGGGAGCCGGCAGGCAAGACTAGAAAGTAGGAAATGCAGAAAATAATATATATTAGGCATGGGTTGTGTGCTCTGTGAGAGAATGTGCTTTTTGCTCTATAGAAAATAAGGCTAAAGCCTGGTGCCAAGTAATTTGCACTTTGAGGGCTCAGTACTGCATGTTATAACGAAATGAATAATTCACAGGTGTTCAAGCAGCCCCAGTAACCTCATGTTCCGGGTTCTGGGCTTTCTCCATGCTCCAGCGGACGGGGCCCTCAGCCAGGCTTCAGCCCCACGCCTGCCCTGGCAGTGCCAGCAGTCAGTAACGTCCTGCCTGGCCTTGACCTCAGCTGTGTTTGTTGCTGTGAGCTGGGCTTATCTTTGAGTTCCCCAGCTGGGAAGTGGTGCCTGTTCAGAAATGAAATCTGTGTTGTAGGAAGAGAGTAAAGCCCTTCACTGCAAGAAAGACATCAAGGCTCTGAAGCATGTCCAGAGAAAGACAGCAGAGCTGTGCAGGGTCTGGAGCACAGGGCTTATGGGAGTGGCTGAGGGAGCTGGGGTTGTTGGGTGTGGAGAAGAGGAGGCTCAGGGGACCTCACTGCTCCTTACAACTCCTGATAGGAGGTTGTGGCGAGGTAGGAGTTGGCCTCTGCCTTAAATAGCAGCGATAGGATGAGAGGTAACAACCTCACATTGCACCAGGGAGGGTCAGGTTGGGTATCAGCAATGTCCGCTCCACAGAGCGGCCAGGCGCTGGCACAGCTACCCAGGGGTGGGCAGTCCCCGTCCAAGATGTTCAGAGCGAGGATGTGGCACTGAGGGACGTGGGAGTGGGCTGGGCTTGGGGATCTGAGGGGGCTTTTCCAGCCTTCATTGTTCTGTGATTGTGGAATAGCACACAGTGCTTAGTGGCAGTGCTGGTGGCTGACCTGCTCCTGCAGCACACTGCTGTGCTTGGCTTATCGCAGCACCTGCACCCCGCCTGGCAGCCTGCAGCAGTCCTGGTGTGCCTCGTGCGGCTGCTCCACACAGTGGGCAGGGTGCTGGGGGGCAGGTGAGGGTGTTGCTGTGTCAGTGCTGTGCAGAGGTCCCGTGGTAACTCTGTGACAGCAGGGCAGGTCTGCGTGCAGCTCGGGCGCTGTGTGTGGCACAGCACAAGCTCAGCGTGCCGGGGCACTGGTGTTTGCTGTTCGTTTTGGTTTGATTGGTTTTTATCACATGTTCGATGCCAAAGTGAGAAAAATTGCGAGCAGGTGTCAAAACAAGCACCGTGGTGACAGGAGCAGAACTGAGGGGCTGATTAATGCACAGTGCACTGATAACGTGCATCTTTTGACATGGCTTTCCCATACAGAGATCGGTGTGTGAAATTACGTACCAAACACCAGGTTTCTTTTAACTGGGACACGTTGCTTCTGTTTGTCAAAACACCAGGTAATAGCAGCAAGCAGTTGAATTGTTGTTTGCCCCTCCATAACGCTTGAGCGGTGATTTTAGCTCAGTGTTCCTTCTAGCCTTGGCGTAGTGTTTTTCTGCGCTTGGTTCAGCATCTCGGAAGGTTCCCCCTTCTCCCTCCCGGCTGGAGGGCGGTTCTGTCTCCTTTCCAAGCCCCGGCAGGCCCTGATGCTGCTGCCCGTCTTCTCCAGCAGGGTTTGTCAGTGCTGTGGGCCACGCTTCCCGCGGCGCCGAGGCACGCTGATGGAGAGCGCGCTGCTTCCTCCCCGCTGAAGGTATTTTGGGAGCGCGTGTCTGCTGCTCATCACTGCCAGGACAAAGATAGGACCGTGCTCCTAAAATAGCACTGCGGGCCACGTGTGTGCTGCAGGCTGCACTGGTGCTGCTTCTGAGGAGGCAAATCCAGAGTTTGTTTTCGAGTTATCATAATTGTGTTGACAGTGCTGTCACGTGGAATGCTATCTTAACTGGGTAGTGTATAAATTAGCTGCAAGTACAATGTATATGCAGATACCACGCGCTGCTCACATCACCGTGTAAGTAAGTAAAGAACTCGTCAGCTTTCTGAAACGCACATACGTGTAATTGGCTGCCGGCTGAGGCGGCCGGGCCTGCCGTAGCTGAGTGCCCCACGTGGGATCGAGCCCTGCGCTGCTGGGGGTCCCCGGTCTGCTCCTGTGGGTCCCATTGCGTGCGTGCATTGAGGACGCCATCACAGGCGTGAAGTGCCTCGCTGTGGTACTCGTCTGTCTAGCTGCCAAGAATTGAGCAGAAGGGAACGGCTCCAGCTCTTTTTCATGAAAGTGTGTTTTCTTTGTTGTCTTATTAAAATTTCCTTCATGGTGCTTGAGTGGAATGAAATGCTATAGCAGAAAGCTGCAGCAGAAACCACTCTTAAATCTGTGGTTATGATACGTGCAGCATTATTAGAGCTGCAGTAAATAAACATTAAAAAAACCAAGCAAGTTGCATTTTGATGTGTTCTCCTATTGCAGCTCTTTTGGATGAACTGTTTCTCAGGGACCCGCGGGTGATGAGATGATACCAAAGTGCATCTGTGAGCTGCAGCACCGCGGAGTTGGTGTGTGCTCACCTTCACACGCAGGGGAGGTGTTGGGTGCTCCTGACCCTCTGGATTTGCTGGTGCAGTGGAGACGTGCAGCCCATCTGTCCCTGTACAGACAGTGCCGCCTTTCTTTTCTTCCCCGGTGTTGCAGTGGTCATTACCAGCCACAGTGAAATGGACATGAAAGGCAGTCTTGTTCTTCCTTATGCTGTGGCAAATAGTAAAAGCCTCTTTGGATGAGAACCCAGCCCTTTGCTCAGGGCCATTACCTGCTGTCCCCACAGGAAACTTAAGCATTACTGAAGTAGTTGGAAAAAGAAGTAGTAAACCATGAAGCTTAGACTCGATGCTGAATAGTGAAGGTGGTTCTGCCCAAAAATCATTCTGTCAGTCTCAGACCTCGCCAGGATTCTCCTGTAATTAAAAACAAACAAAAAGGCACCGCCCCCACCCTCCCCCAGTGCTGAAAGCTTTCTCAGCTCTTCTCAAATCCTCACTTGAAACCCAAATGCTCTGTGTCTGTATCAGAAGGGACACGAAGGGTGAAGGAATGAGGGAATGCTGGTTGGAAGCTCTGAGGGGCGGCTGCACAGCCACGGGTGTGAAGTTACTGACAGAGCAGCGTGGTGGTGGTGGTGTGGGAGCCTGCAGTGCTGTCAGAGGCGGCTCCCAACAGAGAGACCGTTCCTGTGGGAAAGGAGATGCAGTGAAGCAAACATGATGGAGTGCAGCAATAGGTGGTGCTTGGTGGAAGGGACTGGCAGGAGGCGTGCAGCAGGAGCCCTGTGCAGCTCGCAGCTCCCTGCTCCTGTGCTGGTGGTGCAGATGGGGCACAGGGCAGCGCACCTCTGCACTCCTCAGTTTGAGAGATGGAAAGAGCCAGAACGTGCTGTGAGAAGTCTCCTTGCACGAGGCTATTGGTGGGTATTGGATCCCGTGGCACAAGTGGCCCCGGGGCTCCATATGATGAAAGTACAGGGCCTTTTCCTGCGTGCATGGGATCAGTCACACACCAGTCACTGCCGGGAGCCCAACCATTTGTTCTCAATAGCTCTGCGTTTGTTTCTGCATAGAACATGAAGCTAACCAACAAGTGGGCAGCTCCGTTCTTTTTTCTGAGAGCAGTCTTTGTTGCCTTCTGTGGGTACACACAAGGAGTGTGTGAGGACTTCAATTACCCACAGTTACTGGCTTTAATGTGACTCACTTTTTCTTGGAAAAGCGTTGTTAAATACTAATATTGAAAACTTTTCTATTAATTAAGGTTGAGATTTTCCTGACGATGGTGTTAGAGCCTTGCCAAGCGATGCGATGGTAGCAGCAGCAGTGCTTTGTGTAACTGAGTATCCGTGTGAGCCCTGATCTTCTAATACAAAAACGTCTTTTTTTCCCTTCCCCAAAAGGGCTCCATCTCTCTAAGATGCATTTGTGTAACAGGATATCAGGAGTTGGAACGCCGTTGCGGTGGTACGGATTGCGTCGGGTTTCCTGTTAGCGACTGCTGCGTCTCCGCAGCCGCCCTGCGCGCCCCCCGCACGTCCGCCGGGCTGCGGCTCCCGCGGGTGCTGTCCGTGGTGCTGCACCGCCGCTTCCCCGCGCAGCAGCGCTCCGCCCCGACTTCCCGTTCTGTAGCAAGCGACCAAAACACCGTTTTCTCGTTTTTCTCATGCGGGTAACATCATTTCCTTACTCCTAGAGCAGCCGAGGAGAGGTGCCGTGCAGAGTAGTGCGGCAGGGAGGAATCTCTCTGCCCTCCAGTTTGTTTCTGGGAGAAATGGCATGGTAGCAATCGCTCTCTTGGCCTGTCAGCGCGTCAGCAGTAATACAACCCGACAGTGCTGTAAGCACACGGCTGGGGACTCTGCCCGCGTCTCAGGGCACCGATTTCCACAGGTTCAGTATTGCTATATAAAGGAATAGTCTGTTGTTTCTAAATTTACTCTGTTAATGTCAGAGAGCATAAAGAAAAAATAGCAAAAATAAGCTGACATTTACAGCAGGGAGTGGTACAGGGAATGGGCCAAACTGCACTGTTTGCACTGGGCGGTCTGTGAGTGTTTGTTCCTGTTTCTGGTTTAATTACTCAAGTGCAGAATGTCATCTGCATAGCTGGCTTTTTCCACTTCAGGCATCGCTCCTGCATGTGTTATGCTGATGGCTCTGATTTCAAGCAGAATCCTGACATTGTCAACACTTCTAAAGAAACAGAAAGGGGAAAGAAGGGGAAACCAAATTTACCATCGTTGTGGGGCTGGACCATTGGTGGTGCCTCGCAGTGAAAAACAGTGTTGGGCTGTGTGCTGCTGTGCGGAAAGGATGGACAGGCAGGCGGACAGGATAATCACTAAACTTAAAGCATTGCTTATGTAGACTTAATTATAGGAACAACTGAAAGTGTCTTTGTTGGGTTTGGTGCTGGAGAAGAGCAGACCTGCTGGCTTGAAGAAGATCGGTCTTTAATTAAACTGTTCTGTAGTTGGAGGGTAGAGGAAAACATTAAGAGGCACTCTGCTGAGGCTGCTGGGGTGATGTTAATTATTGATGGTTAATTAAAAAGCAAGTAAGAGGAAAGTTCTTTCAGGGACTTGAGCGAGGGCTTGGGGATGCCTGTCCTGTTGTTCCGTGCTTTCCCATTACAGCCACGCACTGGCTCCATTCTGGATCTTTTGTAGAAGGTGCAATGTGTGTGCTGTAAGGGCTGCTCCCTTAGAGCATACAGGCTGGTGCAGCTCACACTGCAGGGCCAGCTGTGTGTGAAGCGTGGCTGCCCTTTGCTCGTCAGCCAGCCCTGCAGCCCATGGCCGTGTTTCTTTTTTTGCCACACCGCTTCACTTAAAATCCACCATCCAACACATTCATTTTCTGTTTCCAAAGCGAATTTGTCTCGGTAAATGAGCAAAATAAGTGTTGCTTATTTGTTTTGACAATTACAGTACAATTTTCATTACAATCCTTCCTCATATACTGCTGAATGTTCTGTGGTGTGTTTGGTGTAAACAAAGATGTTCTGCTAACGTGAGATGCGGTTACTGGAGTTACGCTACGGAGCTGAAGCCTAGTTGCTAAAACCCAAGTTAAAATAGGGTGAACTTCCAGCTTATCAGGGTTTACATTCATTTTTGCAGCCTGAATGCAAGGAGACGACGTAAGTAATGCACAGAGCAGTCAATGAGAACGACTCTGTGAGCCTGAGGGAAGTGAGCTAAGAAAAGGAAAATAAGGGAAAAAGATAATGTTTGTCTTCATTTCTGTTGAGTTAGAAACTTCAGGTATTCTAGAGCGTCAACACACGGTGAGCTCCCTGCTCGGAGCACTGGGAACCAGCAGTTGTTGCCCACCAGGAGAGCGGCCTGCTCTGCCTGATTTTCCTGGTAATCGCTTTCTGCCTCTGAGGGATCTATTTTAAATCTAAGCCTATTGTGCCAACACGAAAGCAGCTGTAACGTTGTCGTGCAATGGTAAATTGGCAGTGACTCTGCGTTTCGTAATTAGTTAACAAGGAATGGCTTGGAACGCACGTGTCTTTCAATATATCGTTAAAACGTGCCTCAGATGTTTGACAAGCTGTTAATTAATAGGATTTTCCAAAGCTCTCAGTGACAGTTTCCATTTTGCCTCGCGCAGTTGCCTGACGGACCATTGACGTAGATGGGAGCACATTAAGGCTGCAGTTTGACTTTTATTTAGTGCTTATTTTTTTTCTGACAAATGCTTTGGAACGCCGGGCTGATGAAGAGGCTCTTCATAGTGCAGTGGGCTCAGTGTGAATTCCCAGGTCTGTGGGGGTGCAGCCCCACTCCCAGAGGGGAGGGTTGCTGCCCGGAGCTTCATGGCTGGGGCTGGACGTGGTTGGGGCCGTCTCCGTTCCCTCTGCTCACGGTGAAGGTCGTGGCCTCAGTTATTCCTCCACAGAAAACATTCTGAGGAGGTAATTTGAGAGAGAAACTTTATTTCTAGAGATTCGTGTTGAGTGACAGTCTTTAATTCAATAGGAGTCTGTTATTAATGGCAGTTAGAGACGCCACTTCCGAAAGAAGCAAATCTCCAGCTTCTGCACTAACATTTACTATGCAGACTACTAAGATAGAGGTAGCTTACTCTGCTCCAGTACAAAGGAAATTAAACATCTGTCTTTAAAGGCGTTTGTTGTTGGAAGTGACACACGTTCACCTTCTGCAGAAGTTCTGCTGTGAAGGAGCTCACAGTCACAGGGCAGACTGTGGTGTTTTGTTCTCAGCTTGATATGGAGCTGATTAAGCAATCAGCTTTTTGGACTTAATAATGCCATACTTTCCTGGTTTTGGTGTTCTTTTCCCTACAATTCAGAAAATTTTCACACTTTTCCTATCAACCTCAACACCAGCTACTTAGAAAGGGTGCATTCCCCAGAAAGGGGAGGTCGGAGCACGGGTGGGAGGGCTCCCAGCCTGGGGCGGGGAGGGAAGGAGTGTGACCACGGTGTGCTAACAGTGACTGCACCCACAGCAACCCTGGGGGTGGTGGGTGTGCGTTACTGCACAGCTCCTCATGGCCCATCCCTGATGCTACTGGTGTTCAGGTTTAGGGTTCGGTTAGGCAACAAAGAAGAAGAAAATGGGCCCAGTTGTACTGGTTTAGAATCAGATTAGTGTTTTGCAATTTCCCTTACGTCTTCAGGGTATTTTTATCACCTACCTCATTCTAACAGCCTTGTCTGAGTCATCTCTTCCCTAGTTTAGATTTATGCTCCTTTCTGTGCCTATTCCCTGCAGCCTGGTGCTGGTCTCACCGAGGCAGTCCGAGGCTGGAGTTATTAAATTATGTGGCACTGGCTCAGGCAGTTGTGAACACTGATGTGTTTTATTTAGCAGCCTTCTGAATTAGTGAGTGTCCATAATGCAGCAATTCATAATTTATCAGAGAGGTAACAGGTTAGGTTTCAATTTAATTATTGCTTGCTTTTGTAGTTGTGAGGTTTATGTAGAGAAACACAGAGGGGAAAAGCAGCCCTTCCCAAACCGCGGGCCCTTCTTTGAGCAGTGAGATGGGGGAACCATTCAGTGCTGCTCCGGAAGGGTTGGCAGGATCGTGTTTGTGCTTTCTAATCAATAGCGAAGCTATTGGGAGAGTCGCCCTGCCAACGTTTAAGGTGTGCTGTCATTTCTGTGCTCCTGCCACCCTTGATTTCCTTACTTAATGAACAAAAAAATTCCTGCGTGGGAACAATGGACAGCTGCACTGCTCCTGTTATTCCAAATGGTGAATATTATATTTATGATAGAATGATCCAAATATGAGCCATCTGTTATTAAGATGTTCACTTCATAAGAACATTTCCTTGTCTCATGTAACGTTCACATGAAGAACTGAGGTTTCTTACGGAAAGGATGCCAGCTCTGAGAAATTCCTCCCAGTCGTGCATTTCTTGTTCCTGAAATGTTGCTGAGGAGTTGCTAAAACATTTCAGTACTAATGAACTCTGGCTCAACCCCATACACAGCTGTGTGCGCCGTGGGCTCTGCACGGCTGTGGCTCGTGGGGACCCCCCAGGTGCTCCCAGGGCAGCAGGCAGCTCTGCACAGAGGCAGCTTCACACAGCTCTGCTAGGGTTACAGGCAGAACCTGTGGGTGTGCTGGCCCCGGGCACAACAAGGCACTGCTGGGTTCTCCTGGGCTTGGTGGCTTCATGGTGCCGACGTGGCGGTGGGGAGAGCCTGTGCCTAGTCCTGCCCTGCAGCTTGTGTGGAGCTGCAGTCGCTTGGGCTGAGATCCTGGCTGGTGACCTGATTAAATCCACTGGGGCAAAAACCTTTAAGAAGTGAATTTGTTGCTGGAGGACCTGGCAACGTCCAATTCTGCATTGTAGTGCAAGGGGAGCAGAGTCAGGAGTAATCAGCAGAAATCTAGAAGTAATCCAGAGATAAAGGCCCGGTCTTTCTCTTTGGGAGCACTAAGTATTTTGTGATTGATTGCATGGGAAGCAGCACTGGAGTCTGAAATGAAAGGGAGTTGTGGATGATGCAGTAGGTCAAAGGTGGGATGTGCTGAAGGATCCGTGAGCTGACAGCTGCCAAGAGTAGAATGCGCCAGAGAAAAGTGAAGTGGTTTGAATTGATGCTTGGGTAGGGGCCACATCTCCAGTGATGACAGTAGCAGCAGAGCTTGGGGCAGACAAGTTGACTTTTGGACAATATTCTGCAATCCTGTGAAATTCTCTATGTTGAGGACACGTGTGCGGCTTGGAACCTGTTTAAAATCTGGCTTTTCCATCTTTAGAGCCTGTCTGGGTCACCTGCAAAGAAAGTGGATTTTTTGGTGATGTATCTGATCTCCCAGCGCTGTATCCCTGCTGTGCTTACTTCATTTCCTTGACTAAAGAGCATTTTTCATCCACTGGTGAGGCTCTGTTTGTCCCACCCGCCTGCCACAGACCAGTTCGCCTTGCCCAGCCTGTCCCACTCTGTGCCATGAGCTCCCAGATGGGAGCTGGGTGCTCCCAGCTCAGGCCCCGCAGCACTCCTGCTCCCCGTCTCTTGCTTTATTTGTGTTTTTCAGGAAGGCCACGTGTGCTTGCTGGTAATCACAGGCTTTCAATGCTTTGCGGATGGAAGGGAGCTGAAGGCTTGCTTCCCGAAATAGAAGGTGTCAGCAGATATTGTGTGGTTCGGGAGCACAGCTTTTATGCAGGCGTCAAGGTACACACAATGTGTGTGATTTTTATTTTTGTTAAAGCCAAAATCTGACTTACACCAATGTAGATAATTTACCCTTGTCACTGCTTCCTCTCGGGAAATTGCAGGGATGCTGTCTGTGTCCGGGCGTTCTGCGCCTCGGTTTCGCTGCCAGACGATGCTCAGCAGCAGGTGTGGATGAAGGTGGCAGGAGCTGGAGGCTTCGTGGGGCCCCTACCCGGGGGTTGTGGTGTGGGCTGTGGCCGGGTGCCTGGCCGTGCTGGGAGTCGCAGGCCGTGCTGCTGGGCCCAGGCCGTGGCCGGGTGCAGGACCAGCCCTGCCAGCCCTCGCGGTGTGCCCTGGGCCGCCATGCTGTGTGGTTTGCCTTATGCCCGAGCCCTTCTGTTCATGTGCAGCAGTGGAAGGAGTTGTTAAGGTCTGGCCATGCTGAGGGAAGGACCGTGGCGGTGCGCCCTTTGCACTGTGCTGGGTGAAAGCTGGTCCAGAGATGCAGCCCTTCACTTGCACTTTGGAATCTGCAGGTTTGTGTCACAGCAGAGCTGGAGGGCTTCCTCCTCCGACCTGAGGACGGAAAGGAGGCAACCAGAGGCAGGAGGAGCTGCTTCAGAAGCCATGGGAACGTTTGGTTTTTCCAAAGTAAGGAAAAGAAGATCTGCGAGTGCACCTGCCGACTCAGTGTCGTTCCCTAAAGTAACCACCCTTGTATTTTAGAAACTAATTTCTTAAGAGATTTTAATCGCCTCAGCTTGAAGTAAATAAATAAACAAAAATTCAGCGTACTTCAGGAATGTGTTGACACAAATAATGCTGCAGCACGTTCTCTGATCTCCTCCATGTGTGCTCGGGGTAGGCAGCAGATGGAAATGCTGCGGGCAGCTTCTGTAGTTTTTCCATTTTTGTACCGCAGGCATTAAAGTTTGGTTCTCATCTCTGACATGGAGAAAATGGCTCCTTAACAAAAGCAGCGCTCATGGCTGTGCTGTGAACCACAGGCGTGCTCTGGCTGTGTTTTGTGCAACTCTAACCTATTATTTAGGAAATTGCTTTTATTACTGATAATTGGGCTGAAAGGAAGACTATTTAATACTGGCGAACCCAAGTTTCTGGGACATTAAGTTCTAATGGACAGATACAGGCTGGTCTTAAAAGATGAGTCTGACATCATCCGGCTGCTTATTAACTATTAAGCCTTGTTTCAGTAATTCTCTTGGCAACTATAATTGTGTTGCCATAGTTCCTTTGTTAATAGAACAAGACATTAATGCATTTTGAGTACTTCTCGCCCAAAAGACTCAAAAAAAAATACCTTACTTATGTTTGAAAACATTAACTGGAACCTCTTATAAGAAAAGGCAGAGTGTGCGTTCTGTCTGAGTACATCTGATATCCCCACGGGGCCTGCAGTGCTTAACATGGAAGACATGGGCTTGCTCAGGTATAGAATTGATGGCAGTACCCACGATGGAGTCTGCACTGGGTGAAACTTGTTGGAGCAGTCCTGGCACAGTACGTGGTGTATTTAGGCCAAGCTGACGACTGGTTTTCCACTGAAGCAGAAGGTCAGAGCCAGGGTTGTTCCTGACACCACGGTGCTGGTCTGGCTGACGCATGCCAGGAGCAGCTCCCAGCCTGGTGTCGGTGAGTCGTGTGCTGGGAGTGCTTACTGTAGAGCATCTGGCCCATTTTCATGGCAGAAAAGATGTGCTCTTATTTCCCACTTATTTTGTGTTTCTGTATCTTTCCACTGGAGAGAGAGAGCTGGGAGTTAAATAGTCAAGGAGGAAAGCAAGTGTGGATTTTGGAGGCAAAAGTATTGGGCAATAAAGCGTAGCCATTCTAGACTGCAAACGACTGTCTAACAATTAGGTAGGGATTTTTTACATCCATCGTTGTCCATCTGACCTGACAGTGAGCTGCTCAGGGAGGTAAATCCATGGAAGGCTTTTGTAGAATTAACTTTTCTGGCAGCTACATTCCAGCATACAAAATGCTGTTGGTGCTGTTGTGGCTGAATAGTGCTCCCAGGCTGGAGGGGGTGCAGGAGCTCAGGAGACCACCCCTGGGTCCATGGGCTTGTGCACAGCACCATTTCTCATTTATCTCCTGTGCTGCTTCACAGGGAGGTGAACCAGAAAGAGCCATACCCTCCTCATTGCCTCCTCATCTGTCAGCCGCCTCTGCCGGAGTGCCCTGAGTGCCGTGCTGGTGGGGTATCGGCAAGCAGCCTGGGGCAGAGACCTGGGGGGCCACACAGGGTCTTGTTGGGAGCTTCCTGGGCAGTGCTGGCAGACATGCAGAGCTGGCTGTTCTCCTTTCCTCGCTGTCCTTCAGGCAGACCAGGAGGATAAGTCAGTTAAAATCAATTCCCGTCTTCTCGGAAGGAAATCTTCAGATTCAGCCCAGACTTATTTAGAGAGGGATCCGTGGGAGATTTATATGGTCGTAAAAGGCTTTTGTGAGTAATTACAGGCTTAAAGAAGTTGTAGCGTTGGGTAGTGACAAGTGGTATTTATTCCATATTTCATTCAATATTGCAAATTACACACTTATT
This sequence comes from Pavo muticus, assembly GCA_016647715.1. Taxonomy (NCBI): domain Eukaryota; kingdom Metazoa; phylum Chordata; class Aves; order Galliformes; family Phasianidae; genus Pavo; species Pavo muticus. The sequence continues at coordinate 475,487 of JACDJE010000048.1, forward strand.
TAAACAACGGAACTGTGCAGATAGAGCTGAGTAAAGCTGCCCAGCCGCAGTCCTGGTGAACTGGCGAGCCCCGGGGCTGCTGGGTGCAGCTCTGCGTGCAGTGCTCCTCTATGGAGGGCTGTGGTTGGCAGGGATGAGTGCAGGGCAGGCAGAGCGGGGCTGTCAGCCTGTGCTGGGTGCACCAGCCTGCCTCCCCTCTGCAGCACTGCCGTTGGAGCATGGGGAAGTCAGCCGGTCATTGACATGGCACTGTTAAAAGGAAAAAAGTGCCTACATATATGCAGCATTTATCCTTCTTGTACTTACGATGGCTACGAGCTGACTGGTGGTTGGTGACCCTGCCCATGGCAGGGGGGTTGAAACTAGACGATCATTATGGTCCTTTTCAACCCAGGCCATTCTAGGGTTCTATGACTTCTGGGGGAGCATTTCATGTCTGGAGATGATTCAGCGCCCATCTTTTGCTCTGTCATCCTTCTTGCAGATCCGAAGCGCATAGATAAGACATTGTATAGTCATGGGTTTTGTTTGGTTTTGATGCTGGATGGCATTTGTTCTCCTCGGTCTGAGTAAGACTGAATCTTTCACTCAAAGCATTGCATATGAGAAAAGTAGTGCATCTTCCTGAGCGCTGCCAGCTGGGCTGGGAGTTCTGAGTGCTGTGGTTCCTCTTGTGCTAAAAGTGGAGAAATCACTCACAGGAATGATCTCCTTAGATGTTTACAGAAATGCCAAGACCAAAATCCAATGTAATTAGTGGTTTTGTTTCTTTCAGATTTTTCTTTTTTTAATTACACAGATGGGTTATGAATGGGGAATGCAGTGAATGATGGAGAAGGGTGAGAGCAGCCTTCCTCCGGGCTGTCAGCTCGCTGTGCTCGGCAGCGCTGCGCTGGGAGGAGGGCTGTGAGCTCACGTCTTAAAGCAGCTCAGGGAAAGGGAAAACACTAAGAAGGGGTAAAAAGGCAAGAAAAAATATCTCCCCCTCTCCCCATGGCCCCCCAGGTAGCTCTGGTGAACCAAGCTGCGGTAAGAAGGGCTTTTAAAGTGGGAGGGGTGGACACAGGCTGTGTCCATGTGGCTTTGCTGGTTGGAATGTGTGTGGAGGCTCTGCCAAGCAGAGTGCTGTGTTTTACCAGGAGCTGGGGGCTTGCTTCCTCCTCTGGCAGCACACGGCTTGCCCGCAGTGGTTAATTGTGGTGTGAAAATACTGGCGTATTAATATAAATATCTCTTTATGTATTTAAAGCTGATGGTGGCTCTTTGAACATACCTGGGTGCCATTAAGCTAATTCAGAGACAGTTAGTCTTCCTGTCGCAATTTTTAGTCAAGAGGAAACAGATTTTGAGCAGTTTTGTCTTTCCCCCAGAAGGCAGGAGGTTCGTGTTTGCCTTTAGGGAATAAAGAGAACACTTTCCATTCATTAAGTCTAACTGGAAAGTGCTGGAGATGTCAGTGAGGAACGAGGAGGCTGAGAGGAGGAAAAGGTTGCCTTTTTCTTTGGTTTGCTGTCACTTATCAGAAATTTCTGAAACTGGGAGTTAGGAAGGATGTAAATAATCTGTTCCTAGCAGCACGTGTAGCACAGGGGCTGAGTGAGGTGCAAACGAACGTGGTGCAGCCATGGGGAAACGTGCCAGAAGACAGAGATAGGGGAGGGGTGTGCAGAAGGTTACAGAGAGGCGGGGAGGGCAGGCAGAGCATCACCTGCATGTGGGAGGGGGCTGTAATTGCAGGGATCGGCGCTGTGCTCACCTCTGTTAAGGAGGAATGATTGCAGAGATGAAACTCAGCCCTTTGATCTCGGGGGGATCCTGCATCAGTTTCAGTGAACTTATTGGAGCTCGAGTTGTACATTTCAGGCTCACATTTATGCTCTGCACAGGGGATCGCTCCTTCACGCGCACGCTGGGTGCTGCAGTATCACACACACCCTGCTTTTCCTTACTTCCCCATGTAAGTCTCAGCTCGCTGCCCTCCCAGGGGCCAGCAGGGATCCCACACCCCGTGGCAGGGGCTGGCGGTGCTGGGGAGTCGGTAGAAATCCGTGAATTGACAGCGCTGTTGGTTTTAATCTCTGTAATTCGCTTGTAATGAGAGGCAGACGCACACTGCTTCCGTGCAGCTGATCAGCGCTGAGCTCCAGGCTGTGTGCTGACCTCTCCTGAGCCGGGCTTATTTTTTCCTTTCCTTTTTTTCATTCCCGTGGATCGTTTTTAATGGAAACATTTGCAGTGTGTAGCTGCCACGTAAGAACAACATCCTTATTTAAGAAGGAATTGCTTTAAATCTGGTGCATCGGCCGATAGATAATCTGGAAGGTGAAATGCTGTGACATGTAAATGGAAGTCCATCAAGTCCAGATGGCACAATTTTCTCTTGTTTGTCACTGTTACACTGATTATGGCTTCTCCCTAATGTATCTCATTGTTGCTTGCTGTCCTGCTTTGTTACTAAGGCTCCCAGGGAGGGCATTGAAGGGGCTGGGACTTGAGGCCCCGAGGTATGGCCATGTGACATCTTGTCTACACTGCCCTGTGAATGACAGCACGTCTGGAGGATCAGAGGTGTTCTGAACAGATCATTCATGTTCCCATTGCTCTCTTCCATTCAGAGATGGACCCAAACCGAGGCACTGTGCATAATGGAGAGTCCAGGAGCGTGTAGTATCAGTACACGTAGCTCAGACAATATTCACATCTTTTTTCCATACACAGTGTCATAGGAAGAAATAATAACGACAGAGGCACAGGTGGAACTTGTTGACACTTGTGTATTACAGACTTCTTCACACTTCTAGTGGGAGGAGAGAAACGCAGAGTTGGAAGAGAAACATCAGGAGAAGGGGGGAGTGAGCAGTAAGGGGGAGGGAATGGAGGGGACAAGGAGGCACGGCTGGGAGCTGCTGGATGGCACTGAGCTGCTGCTGCCAGGGTGCTCCGTGTCTGTACAGCTCTGTGGGGGTGCAGGGCGGCGGCTGCCAGCCAGAGCTGGGCTGCTCTGTGCCCCAGGTGGTCCCGAGCAGCTCCCAGCCCCTGGCTGAAGGGCTCTGCACAGATGTGGCACAGAGCCCACTCTGCCATGGGCAGCCCTGCAGGCACGGTCTCTCTGCTGCTGGGAGGGCCTCTGGGGCTCGCAGGTCAGATTGAGAGGGCGTTTTAAGAGGTGATTTCCTCACTGTAAGTACCATCAGAAGAGAATTTCTGTAGGCCCTGAAATTTGGGGGGAAAAGAATCCCTGTAGGCACTGGTGCTGGAGCTGCTGTGCACTGCGGGCAGCAGAGCTCACTGGGAGCATGGAGCTGTCACTGGGCTCCTGGCTGCTCACAGAGCCTGGAAAACGGCACTTCAATTCAGGGCTGCATTGCTGCACCTTGTGTGGCTCCTTATTAAGCCTCTCAGAATAAATGGAGCATGGATGACAGTAGTTTAAAAATGGTGTCCTGTTTGGTGGAAAATACCCTCCAGTTTGGGCTTTTCTGATGGTAGCAGTTATATTCTGGTCGCGTTATTTTTCCCCGACAAGTCAGATAACACTGGTGTGACAATAGCGAGCAGATGGAAAAAAGATTTTATTAAATAAGTCAATGTGGAATGGAAAGAAAATAACCAGGAGAGCAACATATTGCTGAGCGTTTTTTAAGTTATTTGAGAAATAACAAGATTTGGATCCCAGAATTTGGATTCATACTATTTATTCATCAGTAATATTCTGATAGAGGTTGGATGGTTTGAAGTCCTTCTATTTGCAGACTCTTACAGCAGGTGATCTGCTTCTCTGAAAGCTGCCCTTCCAGAGGTGCGTTTTTAGTAGCTTAATCTTACAGCCCGATGCCATAACAAATAACTGTACTGGCTCTTGAGAGCATGCACGTATTCTGCTGCGAGCCCTGCTGGCTTCCTGCTGCTGTGGCCGAGGCATCCCACGTGCCATGGCGATGGCATCATCAGCTAGCCATGATGATGGCTAGAAGTTCTTGCTGTCCTCATGTGCTCAGGGGACTGATTTCTATTCACTTGACTGCTGTACCCTCTGCACATTCAATAGAGTTTCATGGATGGAATAATTTATTTTGTTTGTATTCTTAAACTGAGGCTTTATGCTGTTTGTTTAGCCTTTAGAACAGTCCATTTCAAAGTGCATATAAGTGAGGGCTTTTTGACTCGTTTCTCAGTTTGATCCTCTTGAAACTAGAGCCAGTGGTGGAGGATTTGGAAGCCCAGGCAATGGAGTTTAGTCGTTATCTTGCGAAACGTTTTCCTTTTTCCCAGCAAACGTTACTGGCTTGTTGTAGCTTTGGAGAAGTAAGTTGTCTGCACAGAGTCTGTGCCACACAGTATGGCTTCCAGAACATTTTGTTCTTGGTTTAGACAACGCTGAAAAAGTTGAGCTCAGCTCTACGGGAGTCCTAATTATCTCCATCGGCGTGTGTGCAGCGCAGTCATTACACGTGCGTTGCTGGGTGTAGCTAAGGAAGGAGGAATATCAAGTGCCACCTGGCTGCACATCATTAATTTTAAGGCACAAGAGTTGGTCCTGCTGTGCGTGAGGAGTTGTGCCACTTCAGCATGAGCTCTCCTGACAAGAGTTAGTGTTAGACAAGTGTTACGAGTTAGCAGGGATTAGTGTTCAACTGTTTGCTGTTGAGCTGAACAGTTGGTTTGAATCAAATCTAGCTCGGCTTGTGTGCGATGCTGTTATTAGCTCTGTTTTTACTGAGTAGGTAACCATCACCTCAGTGTGCTGCAGGAGCAAAGCCATGCTGCAATTAACACACCATACAGCAGCTCTGCGGTCAGCGTCCCTCACTGCAGCCAGGCGATGTCCCGCGGAGCTGCAGTGTGTCTGAAGGACCGTGTTCTGCCGTGGTTCCTCTGCCCGTGCCACATCTGTGCCCTCTGCTGCTGGCAGCCAGCTGTGTGCTGCGTAATGGGGGCTGCAGGCACGTCCCTGTGCTCACGGCCTGCGCCCTGTGTGGTGAGGTGGCACCTTCCAGAGCCCTGCCAGGGCAGTTGTTCCTTAGTGCTGCAGTGGGAAGGGCCCCTACTGACTGCTGGGCCAGCACCATGCCCAGACTGCTGCTGCCGCTGTGGGCATAGCTCAGCTTGGACCTTGGCATTCCCAGGCTGAATGTGGGCCTCTTCCCTCTGCTCCAGGCCTCGATCCCTGCAGGAGATGGAGCCGGGCCTGCCAAGCAGCGAGCTGTCCGACCAGCGTAGCTGTGCTCAGACTTCACACAGTGGCTGTGTAGAGTAAGACCCCGCTGTGCCAGTTCCTGTGCACGTGACACACAGTGAGGGCACGCTTTGCACTGAGAGGAGAGCTTTCAGCCTGCAGCACAACGGGAGGGCCAGGGCAGCACGTGCTGGGTAAGATGCACGGCCCGTGGTGCTGCGCTCCTCTGCGCCCACCAGGCTGCGTTTCTTTGCTCTCCCAGCTGTGTGGTGCAGCCTGCAGCCATCTCAGTGTTGCAGGAGCTGTGCTGAGCCCGCCAGGCCATCACTTCTGGGTGGGGTTTGTTAAAAATGTAAAGTCAGGGCATGTTGTGAAGTCTGTAGGCTTAGCGTGATGGAGCAGCGTGAAAAATGCAGGGAGTTTAAAATTGTCCCGTCTTCATGTGGAGCAGAGTATAAAAATAGAAACACTGGGGGGGAGCACAAGAAATGTATGTTAATTCTTCTCTGGGATGAGGCTGACCTATTTCTGTAAGTAACTTCAACTGCTAACTCTGGGCAATGAAAACACACTTTGTGAGCAGTAAATAATTCAGTACCACTGAAGTGATTAACACAGACGGAGCTGCAGTGGGGATGGCAGTGCACGAAGCTGGGCAGCCGATCCTTTGCATCCCTTCCATCCCGCTTATTCACAACAGGAAGGTTCCCACTGGGAGCAGCCAGGAGATCCATGCTTGTGCTCACTCCCAGACAGGGGTGCTGCAGGCAGGATGCTCCGCCAGTTGCTGTGCTGCTGCCTAAGCTTAAATGGAGGGCTGAGATGGTTCTGTGAAAAATTCTATGCTTGTTGTATTACACAGCACCAAAAACTGGCAAATGCCTTAAGAAATAATGCTAGAGAATCACATCTCCTGCTCTTACTGCACATTCTTACGCTGTGTTGGTGTGTGGTGTGAAGCCTTCCCTGCCTTCGTGCTGCAGTGCAGGCTGAGGGCTCACAGTGCTGACACTGACTGCCAGGCTTCCCAGAAATTTCAAATAAGGCAATTAGGTTCGGCTGACAAATTGCTTCCCCTCAGAGCAGTAACAACAGCATTAATTATTTTTCCACTCATCTTTATAGCAGAACTCCAGAAAGCTTCCTGCTCTAAGTGGGAGTAAGGTAAAACCTGCATGCTTTTGCAGTGCTGTGCACATTTCGCCTGTGCCCTCAGGCTGTACAGCCCCCTGCAGCCAGAGTGGCCCAGGGGCAAAGCCCGAGGGAGTTGGTGCTGGGGTGCTGCAGGGTGCTTGGTGGGACCTCTGCCATGGCTCAGAAGGGCACCTGTGCGTCGTCTGGGCAGAAGCCCCAGCCAGCAGCTTCTGCATCACCTCTTCCTGCTTAAACATGGGTTTGCGTGAGTTTAGCTGCAACCCACGCTGGCGTTGCCATGCTTCCAGAATTCATCAGGAGTTTCTGGATTGGCTTAAATATTGCATAGCCCAGGCACAGCTCGTGGGGTGCCGCTCAGCTCCTGACGTGCATGGGGCTGCGGGGTGCTGCAGCTCCATTTCGGGTGAGAAGCCAAGCAGCAAGGCTGGTGTCCTGCTGCGCTGCAGTGGGTGATGGGAACCGCCCCTGTGTGCCTGCAGATGGTCCAGATCTGGGCTGCCTTCACTTCCATTGCACTCTGAGCACCTTGCTGGAGGCTCTGGAGGAGCATCGCTCTGGGAGGGCACCGTGAGGGCCGGGCATGGGGCAGTAGGGGCTCAGATATTCAGCCCCAGCTCTTAACATGTTTTCAGGAAATGACTGGAATGTACTTGGGCAGTAAGAGTGAGAAGATGCTGCTGTATAAGCTCACTCCAGATTGAGATGGTTGTATTTTAGTCCAGGTGTCTCTGAAAATAAAAGTAGACTGAAATGAAAGTCGAGTTTGTGTGAGAAACAGTAAAAAGGTAGGGAAAGGGTTAGGAAGGTAAAACCTGGAAATGGACAGGTTGTTTGGCTGCCTGGTGTGAATACTGATGGGTGCCTGAAGCTGACTCATGGAAACAGGCTGTAAGAAAGCCCACCTTTGGGAGAAGGTGGCCCTGGTGTATTTGCTGGGGCTGATGGGCTGTGGGGAGCTTTCAGCAGCACTTTGTGACAGCCAGCACCGTTCCTGGCTTTGCAGAGCGTGCAGACAGGAGAGGGGGAAGCTGCGGCTGACCTGACGTGCTGGCAGGGCTGGTGGGGCTCAGTGCTGGGGCAGAGAGGTAACAGTCACGTTGTGCTGTGGTGTCACTCATAAAGGTGGATCCTCTGGGCTCAAATATGTTCACGCAAACTTTGAACAGATTTTTTTTCTTTTCCCCCATGTCAGATTTTATCTTCTACTGACTTAAAGCCAGCACAAACCTCAACAGCCTGCTGTGTCCCTCAGATTTTAGGCAGGAGAGCAAGCTCTCACATCTGCATCAAATTCATGATCCCAAGGGACTGTAAGAAGATGCATTATTGATAGATATTGATTGGTAGCGCTAATTGTCGCAGTAACTTCCATGGAGATGGAGATGACCTCAGAGCAGTGCCTTGGGCACAGCCCCAGCCCGATTGCGTTCTCTGATCTTATGGCTGAAGTAGAAGGGAGTTCCAGGCTGGGGAGCAGAGGTCAGGGCACACACACCCGTGTGCGTACGGCTCCAGTGCTGCAGCTGCCGCGGGGGCTGCGGCTCATCTGGGCGGATTTACGCTTCTCCATCTCTTGATTTGATTTCGGAAATGATTCTTGGGCTTCAGACATCCTCAGTTTTATTACCAATGTTGTTAGCGATCCCTTTTTCTTGCTCCTCATGCTTTGTGCTTCATCATGAGCCCCTGCTGGCGTGCTGCTTAGCCCGGAGCTGGGAGCGCTGCAGCTGCTTTGTTGCAGTGGCGAGGTATCTTCCTGCACACAGTGTATTTCTTCACTGTCTGGGTTGGATTTCTGATGACAAGGTGTCTGCATCTTCCTGTGAGAACTCTTTGACTTCCTTAGCCTGGGTTGGTCACCAGCCTTGCCCCAGGAGCAAAGCATGGTGTGGGCAGTGGCTGGGCAGCATGCATCATCAGCTTTCAGTTTGAAATGGAGATAGCAAATTGCCCCAAACTTTGTGTTCGGCCAAGTTTTCAAGGCTAATTTCTTTAAGATTCCTTTTTTTTCTTTTTTTTTTAAGTGTCAGCGTTCCCTATCAAACTGCACTGGGGTAGAATGCTCTGCGCTGTGGCCCCAGGGCAGCAGGTGGCCCTGCAGCATGCTTTGCCACATCCCTACACACAGTGAAAAATGAAATCAAACTGAGAAAGGGGGTTCAGTGTTGTGGTGTAAACAGGTTTGCAATTTCTGTTGAAATAAATTCATCTAAAGCTGCTTGGCCTTACTGAGGGTCAGAGGTGCAGCCCAGCACTGAGCACAGTGCAGCCTGGGTGTGCTATGAGGCACCCACAGCCATCCATCCATTTGTCTTTCGTAGCATATGTTGCAGAAACATTAAGTAACATACAGCAGATGCTTATTGCTGGTGTTATATGGCTATAAATGTGCTATAGAGCCATTCCTTTTTGATAAATCAATTTTAGTTACTTGAAACACAATTTCCTGAGCTGGAGGCTGCATCCAATCTGCCCATTAGACAAAAGGTGGAGATTGAGCTGGATTTTAGTTAGATTTGTTTTGCAGTGCAAAATGCAGAGCCCGCAATGAAGGAGGGCTGCGTACATTTCAGTGGCAGCTTTTGCCATTGTGTGATGTTCACCCAGGGCTGGATGTGTGCCGGGGCTCCATCTGCTCTGTGGGCACCTAGTGCCCCATGTGAGGCCCTGCCAGGCTGGCATCGACCATTCAGAAATTGCACAGACAGAAAGGGAAAGGTGAGTGGTGAGGAGGCTTTCTCTTCTGCACCATTTGGGCTTGTAGGGAGCCCAGCAGATGGACGTGGTGGGCAGCGGGGTCTGGAGGGCGGTGGGTGCCAGCAGGGCACGCGGGGAGCAGGTGTGCAGGGGGGTGTGGGGGTGTGCCGGGAGATGTTCCTTCTTTTTTTCCCTTTGTGGCTGGAACGACCAAACTTGGTAATTATAATGGAGCTGCCCTGAGATTAAATGGCTCAAATAACGTTCCTGATCCTTTTGTTCTATTCTGGGAGAAATAGCAGGGAGAGATGAAGAAAAATAATTACTGGTGCTGTGGAGCAAGAAGCAGTGATTATCCTGCAGCACCGGCCTGTGCTGGCAGCGGCTGCGCGGGAAGGAGCGCATCAGAGCCACAGCACAGCCACCCCTGCTCCATCCTCCTCCTGTCCTTCCCGTCCCACCCCGTGACCAACACCAGGCCAGGGCAGTGCCTCTGAGCGGGGCATGGCTGCAGCTCATCCCCACAGGCCCAGCTTGCTCTGTCTCATGCTCATGGAGGCCTCCCAGAGCTGCTGCTGTGAAGGCAGTCGTTTGCCACGTCAGCCTTCCCTTGCAGAGTCCTCATGCGTCTGAGCCTGGATGTCCTTCAGCATGAGTTTCTGAAATGTGCATCTGCCCCAGGAAACAGATTTCGGGTTTGTTGCAGTGACACATCCAAGGAGCTGGAGTAAAAGCAGCGTGCTCCTGTTGTGCCTCATAGGCCTCTAGAGTCCTTCAGCCCAGATCCGACTGTGGTGATCAAACGGCATCAGCTCTGCCCTCCTGCGGCCTCGGTGCACTGTCAGGGTGACAGGTTCCCAGTGAGGTCGGCAGCAACTCGGTGCCCAGTGGCTGCAGGAACACAGCCAGCTCAACGTGGTGGCCCCATCCATCCTTACTGTGGCCACACGTGCAACCGACTCTCATGGTGGAAGCAGCACTCTTCTCTTCCAAGTGAGTGGTTAGCATTGGCTTTGTTGCCGTGATCATCGTCTTTAGGAATAGTTACTCTGTATGTAAACCTGAAATAGTGTATTTAATACACAGACAAATGCATATCTTCAACAGCATCTAACAGAGAAAATAGCACTTCAGATACAAGCTGTAGAAATGTGCTAAGCAGCGTTTACAGATCATTGCATCTTCCCTTGCACACTGCCTGCCTGGAGGAAGTGCCTCTGCAGCTGTCACGTGCTCTCCTTGGTTGTGCTGTCAGTGGTGTGGTGGGGGAGCATAGAAGAAGGCCTCTGAAGGCTCAGGTTTGGAAGCAGAGCCCAGCAGGTGTGGAGCAAACCCAGAGAGACCAATGAGTGCAGAGCATCCCCAGGCACAGCCCCCATGGGATGCTCCCTGCCGCCTCCCGGCTGGTTTGGGGCAGCCCAACTCATCACACCACGCTTACATGGGTAACAGATGAATCCAGTTGTCCCTTCCTTTCGGGAGCAGCATCTAAGGACAGTCTTGAGCTGGTGTTGCTTGGAAGCTGTGTAGTGAGCCATACCAGCGTAGCACAGGCCAGTTACCAGGATCAGCAAGAGATTTGCTGAGAGGCAGTACCATTCTGCAGTGACTTGCTGGCCATGTCTGAGCACTAAGAAACAGAATGTCTTTTGTGCTGGCCCCAGGTGCTGGTTGCTCGTTTCGGTATGTACTGGGCACAGCAGCGAGTGCTGCAGGCCTTGGGAATGTGCTGTGCTGCAGGGCTGGTGTTGCCATCAGTGCTGTGCAGCTCAGCCTGGCACCGTGTATGCAGAGAACACATGCTGGTGGGCTCTGCTTCTGGCCAGCACCACCAGGAGATCATCCAGTCCTGTGCACCCACAGGGAGCTTGGCTGGGTGCTAAGGAACAGTCAGGTTACCTCTCGGAGTTGTTGTTGCCAAGTACTTCAATTAATCCAGCAGAATTAGCACTGGCAAAGGATATGGGATGCCACAAACAAGGTGCTGTGTTGTTCGCAGCCATCTCCAGTGCCTCCTGAACATGTTGGTGCAGAAGCAGATGAATGTAATACACTGGCACACATTTGGGAAGCATCCTGGCCAATATAAACAGCACTTTTGCATTAATTAGGAAGGGTTTGTGGCTAGTGTCAATGAGCCAGTCTCCCTAAGGTGTCTTTGCAGTTGCTTTGTATGGTATATTTGATTCCTTAAAGAGTCAGGGGCTCATTTTTCATCATGCAGTGATTTATTGGTTTTACATGATTTCAGAGCTGCTTCCTAATGGTATGTTTGAATCCTCAGTTTCTAAACGCATTCATTTCTAGCACTGGGCTTGTATTATACCTTTAATTTCTTTCATTATCTACCAGCATTCACTGAATTCCTGGGTAGTTAATGCTCCCTTGGGTTTCCTGACAGCCACTATTCAGATTTCCATTTTTCTCCCCATGTAATCTCCTCTATAGACAGTGGACAGGTGAAGCAGCCCCGCGTGCTGGCGCTGTGCCGTGCCATGAGGTTTGTGCTGTGCAGCCCCCATGGAGCTGGCGCAGTGGGCAGAGGGGCTGCAGCTCCGGGGGGCTGGCGCTGATCCCCACTGCGCTGCACTGCCCTCTCTCCACCAAACCCCTCTGTGTTTCCCCCTCACATCTAACCCCAGTCCCTACTTTTGATTTTCCCAATCTTTCCAACTCATTCGGTTTTATTCTCCATTTTGAGAGCTTTTCATACCAAGCCCTTCCCATCCCTCCTGCTGCCCCGCTTCTCTCTCCCACCCCTCTCAGCAGCCTTACCTTTCGTTTGGGAACTTCCCGTAGGCCTCCATTTGCACTGAGGTGTTTGCCTTCCTTACAAGTCTTTATGCTCCTTCCCCGTCTGCCTGATGCCCTCGCCCTAAGACCTGCCCCAGGCCCAATATCTGCTGACCCCTCTGTGGCTCCGTGGCTCTCAGGACATGCCTACCTCTCTGCTGTGCCCCTCTGCTGCCCTCTGACTGCAGTGAGGAGGGCCCTTCCCTCTGCCCGCAGGAGATGGGGCTGACTTGAACTCCTGGCTGTGGGCTGAAGCTCTTGGCATGCCGTGCCAGCAAGCTTTGTGGCTCCTGTGGCCACGTGTTAATGTTTCTGCATCGATTATTGTGGTGTTTCTCCAGAGCTAGGTTGCAGTAATATAATGGGTAGACAAACACTATGAATTATGCCAACATATAGAACTGCATTGATAGAGAAAGTTAATTGTGCTGTGCCAGTCCTACGGCTTTGCTGTTAAAAGGAAGCTATGTCTGTATACAGAGCTGTGACTCTAGCACTGCTGAGAGTCGTTCTCCGGGCTCAGTCTTTACCAAAGCTGGAAAACATGCAGATAAGCAGTGATAGATTGGCTCTGTCCTGAAGATGTGATGTTTAATTTTCTGCTCTCCTAAGGCACGAGGATGCTGGGTGCAGGTCTGCTACTGCAGTCACTGCTTTCCTAGGAAGGGCCCCAGGCCCTGATGTTGGGCTTGCACGCGGGGTCTGCTGAGTGTGCAGTTTGACAGTGCTTTTTGTCTCGTCCTACTTGTGGGTATTTCGTAAAGAAAAACATAATAAATAGCAACAATCTCAAAACCATTTGCAACGTGCTGCTCCTTGCTTTTCTCCCTCAAATGTTGAGGTTTGCTTTTTACTTACTGGGATTGCTTGCTAATTCCTGAAGAAAATAATGGGACTGGAACATGTGCACTTCAGATCAGCAGAGCTGTATTAAATTTATTCACAGGGACATGTTTGCTGACAGGCTCAGGGGCCTGGTAAATGTTCATACCTCGATTTATTCCTTGACTACCAACTGGAGCTTAATCTGGATCAGCTGTAGTCATGGATACGTGAAAATGACAGTTAGGGTTTTGTTTTCTAAGCAGCAGTGCTCTTCTACGCAGTGTTCCAAACACCGTATTGAAGAATTGTCAGAGACTGTCCTGTCGGGCTCTCACAGCAGGAGCACTGGTGCACGACTGCTGTACTCGGGTTTCCTCTGAGTATTTCTTGGTTCAATTTGTGGATTTGCTTGTGTGTGGGATCTGTTGCCCACGGTGCTTCAGCACTGGGTGCTAGGAGGCTGGATTTCAGCATTGGTACCACTAACAGGTTGTGGCCTGGCTGTGTGTTGCCTGCTGCAGTGTCTGTGGTTGGGTGGTAGGTGAGCCTCAGTGCGGTGCTGTGTGGCTGCAGCCCGCTCCTGCCCCAGGCCCTGGTCCCGCAATGAGCAGGCCCCGTTCTGCCCCTGGCCGTCCCCGTGCCCCTGCCCACGTCGCACGGCTTCTGAGCCCTGCTGGGGCAGCTGCTCGTTGCCGAGGGGCGGCAGAGGCGTGGAGATGTCTTCTATGCGCTGGGGGCTGTGGGAAGGACGGGGCAGCCCCACTGCTCTGTGCCTCCCACGCTGCCCCGGTGGCGCTGCCGGGGGCGCTGTGTAGGAGCTGGCCAGCATGCTGTTTTCCATCTCATTTGGCAAAATTGTCAGAGTTCTTCTGCAGAAAATGTCCCACAGAAGTGACAATAACAATATTTTGGATATAAGCCGAGCAGAAAGGGATAATAGGAACTCCACGGGCATGCGTAGGCTTTTGATTCATCCTCAGAGATGACAGATGTGCATTTACTGGAGATATGGGAGTGGGACTCAGAATATTTATGGTGAATTCTTTGCTCCCACTCTTCCTGTGTGATTTTTGCTCTGCTCTCTGCTCAGTGCTCTCTTCCCAACCGTGTGTCATTCCTGCTGGGAGTCCCACAGCTGCTGTCTCCCCGTCCCACCCTACAGCACTCTTGGAGGGGGAGGTGGCGAAGTGGAGGCTCCTTCTCCAGGGCGGGGTCTCACGGGGTGCTGGGTGGGATGGCAGGGCAGGGTCACCGAGCTGGGGGGATGCGGGGATCGGGGAATGAGGAGGCAGTTTGTGCATGGGGCTGGTGCTGTGCCCGTTGCATGGGCTTTTGTGGCAGTATTTCTTCCTTCCTTTGTCTGCGAGGCACTCCAGTTATACGGCGCTGGGAGTTGCCTCACTGTTGGTACAAATAGGCATCTTTTATTCATTTAAGACCAGTATTAGATTAGATCTCAGCAACAGGTTAGAGGAAGTGGTTTTGTTTGCAAATTGCTGACAAAGGCAGCAACTGAAGGGTTACGTCCACCTTGTCCTCTCCTGCAGTGGCTCCTCACTGTGGCTATGGAACAAGTAGCAGATCTGGTGCAGATGGGTTTGCACATGAGGAGAGTGGAAGTCAGTGCCCATCTGCTAATTGTAGTCCTTTGGAAAGCACAAGTAAAGCACCAACTGAACATGCACAGGAGAAACGTGGGGAGCAGGGGAAGGAGGGGAGCGAGAGCTGGCTCTGCGCTGAGGTCCTGGCCCCGTCCTCCTCTCTGAGCTCACACACTCGTTTGTGGAGCTCCTGTGAGACTCCCCCATGTTGCCATGGGTTTGCTTAGCGAACTGTCCCACGGTGTTTGTTAGCAACTTCAGGCAGGTAAAAACACACCACTGAAAGAAAAGCGAGCAGCGTTCTGCATCTTCCATGCGAGGCAAGGCGGTGATTTTTAGTACAGCTCAACCAATGCTCTTCATTTGTCTCCCCACCTTCTTTTTCAATACAAGCTCTTTACAGGAAAGCATTTACAAATTTAAATTCTTTTTTCTTTATCTTGTAGTGAACTTTGACCACTTCCAGATTCTCCGGGCGATTGGGAAGGGAAGCTTTGGCAAGGTAGGCTTGGACACAGCTCCGATGTTCCGCCAGCATTTCATCGGGTAATTGCTGTTGAGTGCTTACAGTTTATTGAAACAGTATTGTTGCTGAAATTAATTCTTTTCATTGTGGGATGGTGGCTGCGAAGCAAACACAGGAAAAATGCCTTCAGGAAAATATTCTGTTGCCATGAGGCATTGCTTTAACTCTTGGCACCTTGGTGAAACAGCTGTACTTTACATTACTGCACAATTCTGACCATTTCATGGCAAGTATTTGTTGTGTTTTCTGTTTCCTGAGGGGTTTGTTGTTAGTGAGAGCAGGCAGAAGGAGCTGGAAGCGGTGCTGGGGGGCTGGCAGGGCTGGCACGGTGCGGTCAGCAGGGCTCTGCAGCCTCGGGCAGCTCTTCCACTCAGCAGTGAATTCTGCCTCAGAGTTTGTGTTGGGTTGTTTTTTTTAAATAAGGTTCTTTTTGCCAAGTATGTGGGAGAAGGTGGGAGAGGATGATCAAAGAGCTGGATGGCTCGGGAAGTCAATTAGTTGGATTTGCTGGTTTATATTCCTTTTTCGTTCCGTTTCACCGACTGTTGCTGTATTTGCTGCTTTTATCTCAGCATTTTACACTGTTTATTTGCAGTGAAAGCTGAAGGCTCAGTATACATGTATGAGACTTCACTGTGTTGTCACTGTTTCACAGTCATTTTGTCACCTGCATTTTACTGTGTCCCAGCAGTAGCTGTGCCCTTCTCTTTAGGTGAGACATCTGCACCCAGCGGACTGGACAGGAGCCATGGGAGCAATGACCCTGGTTGTGGTTCATGGCAATTGCTGAGTTTGGCTGTCATAATCATCTCGTGCAATGGTTATGCACTGTGGGATCTGTGCTAGGATTGAGTTGCACTGGGGCAAGGAAATGCACCTTTGAAGATGGGCAAAACATGGAATATTAAACTTGTAAAATAGCACAAACTAGCTTAGAGGCCAGTGCAAGTGCCTTCGTATCTCCCTGCACTGCAGAAATAAGCTTGAACACCAGTTGAACGATCAGAAGAAAGCTTTATCCCCTCGTTTCCTTCTGGGCTGGCTTCTCCCTGTCTCGCTCTGATCAGTCAGGGTAGGGGCCCAGGAGATGGGCTGTGCTGCTCCTGACCGCCCTGCGTGGCAGTGGCACAGCGAGCAGCGCGCACACGAGCGGCCCGTCCTGCCCTGAGCCTGGCTGCTTGGAGCCCGTGCAGGCAGGAGCTGCTCAGGAGGCCTATGAGCTGTGCTTTGGCAGAGGGCCCACGTTTTTACCAATTGCTCTAACTTCTTTTAAAGTACCTAAAATCAGTTGAGTCTTGATAGTCAGTCTTGAGAACCAGTAGAAGTGCAAAGTGCAACCACAGTCCTGACGAGGTGCCGTCCAGCTCTGCCTGGAGCTGGGAGAGCAGACGCTGTGAGCAGTAACTGTTGTTAGCGCTGCTTGCTAATGAAGATGTTTCGTCGCAGCCTCAGTTAATGGAGGTATCTATTGCATCGTTCTGGCGTGCTCGGGGCAGAGTCTGCCCACACAGATCCCTGCCTGCCTTGGTTGTGAATCCCACGGGAGGAGGGCTAATGAAAATGTTATGCCGAGTGCAGTGCAAGTCAGGGAGAGGGTGGGTTTTAAACAGTCGCCCACATTTGCACTCGTAACTCTTGAACAAGGAGGCAAAAGCTGAAAGGAGAGCTACGTCAGATTTCTGAGGTTAGGTGGGACAACGGAGAATGATTTAATAGGAGCTCAGGTCCTTCCTCTGGGTAATGATGTAGGGGTAAGGCAGACAGCGGCTGCTTCTGACAGCAACAGGCGATGTCAATGTTATGACTTCTGCTCGTTGCCTAAGACAAAAAACTTAAATCAAAACCTTACTAAAAAATAGCAGCTAATGCTTCTTTTGAGGTGATATGAGGAGACTCAGCCTTCCAGGTGTGAATTTTCTGGAGAGAAGGGTTGATTCTGGTGTGCAGCAGCACTGTGTGTGCTGGAGAATTACTTGTACTGAGAATGAAAAGAGGAGGAGAAGTGTGTGTGTCTCAGGGCAGGGCCTGCCTGACTTTGAAGAGAGCATCACGGCGGCTTCGGATTCTGTTTATGTTAAAGAAAGATGAAGTTTACAGCATCACAGTCTTTCAGCCATCAGAACTGTATATCATTTCAACAAAACGCTGAAATGATTCATCTGTCATCTTTCTGGATAATTATGTCAATATGATAAACTTCCTTTGATACTGAGAAAAGCTTTTTACATTTACAAAGTCATTTAAAACTCACATTTAATGATGGGAGATGTGGAACTACCTATCTATCTGAGAGCTGTTATTTGGAATCTGCGGGTGAAGCAAAAGGGAGCTCAGAAATTGCCTTTGCAGAGACTGGAGGGACCCCAGCTGAGCTGCCTGCAGAAACGGCCCCTTTCCGTACCCTACAGAAAATTTTAATCATCATTAAGATGCTATTAATCAACTACAGGTCATGCTCAATTCCTTGCTCAAATGATCAAATTTCTAATATTTTCCATCCATATCAGAGATGATATTATTTAATTTACAGTTGTTCAGTAGGAGTGCTGTGTCTGTCCTGTAGCACAGCCCTACTTCTGACACAGGGCAGGCTGCTGCAGTTTCACTGGGCAGTGGCCTGGCAGGGATTTCCAGCACTGGGTGCAAGTTAGGAGCTGCTGTGCTAATGGGAAGCTCAGTGTGAGTGCTGAGCGGCTCCTCGAGAGGCGCCGTGAGGCTTGGAAGCCTTGCAGGCATTAGTTGCATGGTAGGTGCCTTGACACCTCCCTTTGAGAAGCTGACCTTTCCTGGGTTAAGTCTTTTCAGTTGGAGCCAGGAGGCAGAGCGGCAGATTGTTCTCCCCAAGGTTTCCTTTTATCTGAGCTTCCATACATGCTCTGAATCAGCTGCTTTTTTTTTTTTTTTGCCGAGGATTAAAGAGCTGAGGTTGTGGGAAATGCATTATTTTCACTTCACTGCTGTGAGGACATCAAAGCGTGTCTGTCTTTGTCTGCTGCCGAAGTCGGGGGTTGGACCGGGATCCCGCTGGGAGGAGCGGGATGGGAGCGCAAGGTCTGACGGTGTGGTGGGACCGCTGCGCCAGGGCTCAGCCTTCCCACTGCCCGCCGTGTCCCTGCCTGCTTTGGCACTGCTTTCCCACTGCGTCTGACCTGCTCAGCCCTGGAGTGAAGACTCACGAAGCCAGGCAGCCTACAGGTGGGGAGAAGGAAGTCCAAGGGTGTGCTGGTGTTACAGGCAGAGCAATATTTCCCTGCTGTGCCGCCCATCCCCAGCGCAGTCAGCACAGCCGTGTGCTCAGTGCTGCCACTGCTCCTTGGGGGGTTCACACAGCCCACAGCTGCGCCTCGGAAGCTTTCATCTGCCTTCTAAAGGGCGCACGTGCCCATCCCATAGGTACACCGTCAGCAACGTTCCCTTAGAGTCTGTTCTCAACTGAATGCCTCTTTGATATCAACACAAACTTTATCCTTTGTATTTTTTTTCACAGCTTTACAAATGTTGAATTTTCTTTCATAAAAGAAAAACTAGGAACATAATCCTTTGGTTTTAAAGCACTGCAGATTTGGCCCTTTTATTTCTCTGCCTTCACAGGACAGGCACGGTCAGGCTACCCCAGGCTGTGTGCCCCACAGGCCCTGTGTCAGCGCTGCGTGCCGGCCCTGCGGTGCCAGTCAGGCTGTGCTGTGCCGCGCCAAGCGGTGCTGGGCTGTGCCGGGCACAAGGGCTGTGTTGCAGTGGCTCAGCAGGTGGATGTGCCACCATTACCCTTACGGGAGGGCTGGTGGTCTGCAGCCCACACTGCACTCTCAGTGCCGCTGGAGCAGTCCAGGCCCCGTCCCATGGCCTCCAGCGTTTCGCTGAGTCTTGAGTGGGGTGTGGGGGTCTCTGGCAAGCGACCTGCAGGGGTCCCAGCATGAAGGCCTGCCGCTGTGGTGACTGCCAGCAGGGATGGGACTTTGGCCTCTGCCCTCTCATGGCCTGGAAGGATGCATGAGGTGCTGGGCAGGGTGTGGAGCACAGGCATGGTGACCTCCCTATGCAACTGCCTCCTGAAAGGAGCCAAGGGAGAATGGCAAAGAATTGAAAGCTGAAATGTCTGTGTGGTCCAGCAGTGCCTTGGGGTCTGTATCTCTGGTCAAGAGCAGTGGGAGTAAAATTACAGTGCAGAAAACACTGTCAAATGATTCTGAGCAAAGAAATGAACAGTAATGTCATCTGAAACGAGACTGGGACATGATAGCATACCTCACCGAGGATGTGTCTGGGGTGTCTGAAAGATCAGTCTTCGCAGGACAGTGATTCACAATAGAAGCAACCCCCTTTTGTCACCAGTATGTACCCAGTGCCTTATTAATGCTGGCTTTAGAAGCCAACTGGGGTTTGTTCCAGCCCCTAGCATTCCCAGAGGTGAGTCATCCTGGGTGGGAGGGAGGTGGGATGGAGATGGGACCAACCCTGCCACCAGCAGTGGGGCTGGGACTGGCAGAGCCACCCCAGCAGAGTGCTGTGCCCAGCTGGGTGCCCCGGGCCGGCGCCCAGCCGAGCTGTGAGAGCTGCAGGCACCGGCAGCTGACTCTCCACCCAAGTTCTGTTTGCTGCTTGCTTGGGGGAAATGTGATGCTGGTTGTAAATCATGGCACTCAAACACTGTGCCTGTTCTCAGGTAGGGTCTGTCCTTGATCCCATTTGTCCACTGATTCGTTACATCATGTCTCAGGGAAGCGTCCTATCTATTTCGCTGAAGCCTCTTAACGAGGTGAGGATGACTTTTCTGGGGCAGTACTTGTGACTCCCTCTGCTCGTTCACAAGTGCATGTCTGCTCCCACTCCTTCCTCTTTGCTTCCCACCCCAAGGCAGTGCAGGGCAGAGGCAGAGTGTGCTGCACTGACGCTGCTTTCTGGGCTCTGGTAGCTGGGCAGTGTACCACAGGTCATGTGCGCAGCCGAGACTGAAGTTTGTGCATGAGCTCATCTGTCTCCTTGGTGTGTGCAGAGTAACCCCCGGGATGCTTTCATCCGGTTCTCTCCCCAGCACTTGGTAGGCATGCTAAGCGTTGGGCTTGCAGAGTTGCTGGGGAAGGTGCCTGCTTGTGCCTCTCCTGCAGTTTTGTCACTTTCTTCTGTTGTTTCTCATCAAAGTGCTGCAGCACTGGGCAGGATTGAGCGTCTTGCTGCCAGAACAAAGCCTGTCTGTACTGGGACAAAGCAGTGAGCCCTGACTTGGTATGCTGAATCCATGAAAATGCCCTGGTGCCTAATAGCATGGTTAATTACTGATGGAGCCCTCCCCTTCTGGGTCTGTGTTTTGCGTTGTCTCGTTGCTCTTCACAGAGCTGAGAGGAACTGCTGTAACTTCAGGATGGCCCTCTGTGAAATCTGTCTGAAAGTGGCCGACAGTTCTAAGTCAATGGGAGCAAGTATGAAGAAGTCACACCCTCGTCTTCTCTACAGATGTTTAATTAATGAAGCCATGAGCTAGGCTAGCAGACTTGATCCCTAGTGGCACGAGCCTGCACTGTAATGCAGCTCATAGCAGAGCTCCTCTATGGGAAAGCCTGAGTCAGGGCTGTGTGCAGCAGCCGTGTCCCTGATGCTTGGAGCAGCGGTGTGACACAGCTGGGGCAGCTCGTGGGGTGTGCAGTTCCCACCAGCACAGCCCTCGTGGTGGCTGCAGCATGCCAGCTCCATCTCTGTGTGTGTCGGTGCTGCAGTAACTATTCCTGGTTCAATTCTGGCTGCTACCTGGGAGTTCTCTCAGTAGTAAATTCTAGTAACATCTTCTGCCCCTCCAATCTAAGCTGCATGCAGGCTGCCATCTAACGTGGCCAACTTTAAATGGCCTTGTTTTAAAGTGAAAAAACCAGTGCCCTGCTTTGCTCGTGTTAATTATAAATCTCTCACTGGCTTAAATATGGTGAGCATTTGGATCTGCTCTGTGTTCTGACAAGCCGTCACGCAGCACACCCCCACACGCCCGTTCATTGTACTGAGAGCATGGGATGTTTCAGCGTCAGATGCAGGATTTGGCAACAATTAAGTTGAAGCTAAATTGGATGTCCAGATCATCTGCAAGTCCTTAGAAGCAGCAGCTGATGGGTTTTGGATGTTCTGTTATGCCAGTGGTTGGACAATCCAGTTACAAACCACTCTGTGTCATAAGCAATACTTAACAGTACTGCTGCTCTTAGGAAGAGTTGAATGTATTAGCATGATACAGCAAACATTCCCTTATCGCTTCTACAGTAGTTCATTAAAGTAAATATTGTCTGTATTCACCCTGAGGATTATGGGGTGTCCTTTCTTTGTTATCCTAGGCAGTGCTGTAATGCAGCAGTGGCAGTGGAGCGAGGCTTACTCCCTGCTTATGGTGCTGTGTTCCTCCTGGTGGGTTGGTCAGAGCTCAGAGCAGTCTGACATTCACAGCCTCCTGTGTAAGTGCATGCGCCGCTTACGAGCAGATCTCACAGTAATGGTGCAGACATAGAGAAGCTGCAGTGGGTACAGTTCTGTTCTGTTTTCACAGTGGTGAGTATGGGGTCTGCCCACAAGCCAGTAACAGTGACTGGGATTCTCCCTGTGTCAGCAGTGAAGTGTAACATGAGAAAGTTAGCGGAGGAGCTGTCCTTGTGATGGCAGATTGTAGGTAATGGTGCCGCAGTCGGAGCTCTGCAGTGCAGGGCAGGAGGTGCAGCAGGAGGTGCAGCAGGAGCTGAGCCCCAGGGCAGGAGGGCAGCAGGAGGTGTGCCCCAGGGCAGGAGGTGCAGCAGGAGCTGAGCCCCAGGGCAGGAGGTGCAGCAGGAGCTGAGCCCCAGGGCAGGAGGGCAGCAGGAGGTGTGCCCCAGGGCAGGAGGTGCAGCAGGAGCTGAGCCCCAGGGCAGGAGGTGCAGCAGGAGCTGAGCCCCAGGGCAGGAGGGCAGCAGGAGGTGTGCCCCAGGGCAGGAGGTGCAGCAGGAGCTGAGCCCCAGGGCAGGAGGTGCAGCAGGAGCTGAGCCCCAGGGCAGGAGGGCAGCAGGAGGTGTGCCCCAGGGCAGGAGGTGCAGCAGGAGCTGAGCCCCAGGGCAGGAGGTGCAGCAGGAGCTGAGCCCCAGGGCAGGAGGGCAGCAGGAGGTGTGCCCCAGGGCAGGAGGTGCAGCAGGAGCTGAGCCCCAGGGCAGGAGGTGCAGCAGGAGCTGAGCCCCAGGGCAGGAGGGCAGCAGGAGGTGTGCCCCAGGGCAGGAGGTGCAGCAGGAGCTGAGCCCCAGGGCAGGAGGTGCAGCAGGAGCTGAGCCCCAGGGCAGGAGGGCAGCAGGAGGTGTGCCCCAGGGCAGGAGGTGCAGCAGGAGCTGAGCCCCAGGGCAGGAGGTGCAGCAGGAGCTGAGCCCCAGGGCAGGAGGGCAGCAGGAGGTGTGCCCCAGGGCAGGAGGTGCAGCAGGAGCTGAGCCCCAGGGCAGGAGGTGCAGCAGGAGCTGAGCCCCAGGGCAGGAGGGCAGCAGGAGGTGTGCCCCAGGGCAGGAGGTGCAGCAGGAGCTGAGCCCCAGGGCAGGAGGTGCAGCAGGAGCTGAGCCCCAGGGCAGGAGGGCAGCAGGAGGTGTGCCCCAGGGCAGGAGGTGCAGCAGGAGCTGAGCCCCAGGGCAGGAGGTGCAGCAGGAGCTGAGCCCCAGGGCAGGAGGGCAGCAGGAGGTGTGCCCCAGGGCAGGAGGTGCAGCAGGAGCTGAGCCCCAGGGCAGGAGGTGCAGCAGGAGCTGAGCCCCAGGGCAGGAGGGCAGCAGGAGGTGTGCCCCAGGGCAGGAGGTGCAGCAGGAGCTGAGCCCCAGGGCAGGAGGTGCAGCAGGAGCTGAGCCCCAGGGCAGGAGGGCAGCAGGAGGTGTGCCCCAGGGCAGGAGCTTCTCACGGGCTGCACTCCCCAGAAGGCATTTTCCCCACTGCGTGCTTTGATTCCTCCAGTTCTCCTGTCTATTTTCCAGTCTGTTAAGAATTTGGCAGTAGTTTTCCCGGCTTCCAGGGGAACCACGCGGATGGGTCTGGGGATGCACTGAAGGAGAACGTGTTTGGGAACCCTCAGCCTCGGAGTGCCTTCTGTGCTCCTGCACTGCAGGGCTGGCTGGTCCTTGTCCCCGTGCTGTCAGTTCCAGCTCACAGCAGCAGTGATGCTGTAAGAGGTCCCACTTCACTGTTACGGAGCAGTAACTGGAAAGTAAAGATGTTTTCTTTTCTGTGTTACCCAGGGCTGTGAAGCTGGGTTGTACTGGAGAGCAGTGGTGGATAGCAGATGGGCAGATATCCTTTGGATATCCATTTCCACACAAACGTGAGATTTCCTTCTCTGGACCGAGATCTAAACTGTGCTCTGGTTTTCCCAACTGTACTTTTCTCATGTCCTGTACGCTTTTATTGTTGTTGTCACGTCGCCGTTCTGGTGAAGGATATTTTTTCTGTCTGGTCAGGATTTTTACCTTCTTCAGTGTACATCTGCACTGCATGGACATAAATCTTTAAAAGCAGGAACAAAAAGGTGAGCATCGCTTTCACCACCACTTCAGTTACTGTCTACATACAGGATCCACCGGGAATCTGTGGTTGTTACCCTTCCCTCGCAGACTGGCAGTAAGATTGTTGTGTTATGGTACTACTTTTGATCTAAAAAGTATTTTGAAAAGTACCCCACATTTCTATAAAACACCTTCAGCTAACTGTGCAGTTTAACAGCCCATGCTGAGGACTGGAGAGCACCCAGCCCAGTCTCAGCAGCTGCAGGCTTGCTGGGTGCCGTTAATCCCAGTGCTCACCGCTGCTGATCCGTGAGCTCGTGCCCGAGGCACAGTGCTGGCAGAGCTGCCGTGTGGTGCTGCAGCCCGGGGCACACAGCTGGGCTCTCTGCTGCTGCCAGCAGGGCTGTGCTGGGTGCTCGGCAGGCAGCTCGGGATGCACGTGGCAGTGGGCACCGAGGGAAGGTGAATAACTCAGCAGGATTAATTACTGGAAACGTAAAAGCTCCACTAATTAAAAAAGCTCCACTAAGTGCCTAATGGGAAGCTGCAGTAGATGGACGCTGTGTCTGGTTGGGTCCCGTGAGCTCTGGGTTTGGGCTGTTTCTTTTTCACAAGGCAGAGGTACTGGGGGTTTTAATGCGATAGCGTAAAGCAGCTCTGAACAGATGGGGCTATAACCTGCCCAAACGCCAGTCCTGCCAAGCTGCTGGCTCCAGACCTGCAATTGATGGAATAATTACTGCTTGGAGCAGCACGCAGTGTGCATGTGGAGCTATTTGCTGTCAGGCAGCACTTGTTTGCACGTACTCTGATTTCTGGCTACCAGTTGGCAGACCGGACACCCAGTGTCAAAATCTGGGAGGTTTTCATATAGCACTGGCATGTTGGCTGGTTTTAATGAACTGAGGTGAGCTTTGCCCACCTCCTGTTGGGAATCTCTCACAGTTTGCTGGCATTGTAGGTGCCAGCGTCTGCAGCGTGGCACCTCGAGCAGCTACGTGTGATCCCGTGTGCCTGCTGCTCTGCCTTCCAGCTCGGAGGAGCTTTGTGAGGAGAGATGTCTACCAGGGCAGATCTCTGTGTAAGAATTGGGTGATAAACTCATCAGCACGATGCGGTGAGCTGCCAACGCCGCACCGAGCGCCTGGCTGCACGTCTCGTTAACTCCCTCCTGCAAGGCCCACACTTAGAGCATGAGCACTGCCGCCTGCTTGGCTGGGAGGCTCAGCCCGTGTGCAGCCCTGACGCAGCGCGGTGCTGCTGACACAGCCTATGGGCACAGCGCTCACAGTGCTGCTGCCTGGCAGCGTCTCTGCAAGGTGAGTGGGGAGGGTTCTCCAGACAGCACAGGGAGTGTTTTTGCCTTGGGATCAGGAATAGCTTCGGCATTAATTTATGTTCAGAGATTAAATAAAGCCCTCTGTTCTTCATTGGAAGTAATTAGATTTCCGTCTGCTCCCAGGTTTTATCAAATATGTAACTAAAAAATCATCTTGTCTACCTCTTCGACTGGCATATAAACCATCACAGATCTAATTATGGCCGTAATGAAAGATGGTTCCAAATATAAAGCTGGACTCTGAATGCACATTGACCAGGAGGATGGGCTTTTCACATGTTATTCAGAGCGGGTTCGCAGACTGGAGGGACACACAGGAGCCCCGATCCCCACAGAAACCCAAGGGTTGCTCCGTCCTGGAGTAAACGATGGCTCCAGGATGGACGCAGCCAAAAGGCAGAAAGAAGACGAGTCTCTCTGTCTTCAGGGGTTTTTCTGCAGGTTGATGTGGCTTTTCACCGTTCTTCAAATGAAATCAGAGCCAGCAAATCCCAGCAGGGAGATGAGCGAGGTGAAAGCTGTACGAAACTCTGGGGCCTGTCAGGTTTCTGAAGGGTGGCTCCAAAGCACAGCCCCCGGCGTCCTCCTCCCCATCACGGCAGGGAAAGCGCAGCTCCCGTCCGCTGTGAGACTCCCAGGGAAGCGTCTGCAGGGCTGTGCTGCACCGAGGGTTCGTGTTCCAGGCTGCGAGCAGAGGCTGCCTATGTGCTGCTTTAACGTTCAGTACAGACACTGCAGTTTGGGATATCTGTCAGTGATTTCTATCAGTGAAACCACAGAGCTGGTGTGCAGGAGGGTGGGTAAAAAAGACAAAACAAAAAGCAAGTGAAAAGCAAGTGCAGCTTTTTCTTTTCTGGTTCTGTGGTTTATGTGCTGTTAGGTCCTTAGCTTTTCCTTGTATGTTTGGGTTCACGTCCCTCAGGAGGTACAGAGGCTGTGAGTAGATAATCAATCACCCATTCCCCAAACTGAGTTATAGAGACATCTGTGTAATATCTGACTGGATGTCATTTCCTCAGCGTAACATGAAAAGGAAGTGCCTAATCTGAGCCATCTAAAATTGCTTTTAATCGCAGGATTCATAGCTTGTGGACAACGTCTGCATTGCCCATCCATGAGGCCTTACGGGGAAGCTGGATGAAGTCCTGTGGTAGTTGCAGATGGAAAACCTCCACTCCTGACTTGCTCAACACAGGAGCAGACCAGGAGAGCTTTTCCCGAGGTGTTTTTATGTGCTGGCTGTGTTAGTTCAGGTGTGATTTATGTCAGTGGCAATATAGGAATAAGATTCATTTGGAAAGAAAATAACTGTGCAAGGCCAGCTTTGAGCACTTGCCCAGCTTTCCTGGCCTCGTGAGTTCCTTTCCCCGGCACAGGGGGGGCTGGCCCTGCTCCGAGGTGGTGTGCATCAGTTCTGCAGCCTTGCACAAGGTAAGAACACAGGCACGTTCTTAAGGCCACAAACTGAAGCTAGCAGTGTGGGGCAGGCGCACTGAGACTCTGTGGTGCACAGTGTTCTTTATTTTAGGTCAGATGAGGTTTTCATCTCTATCATAAGCAACTGAGAGAGGGATTTTTCATGGGAGCGTTGACATGACCTGAAAGCAGCGGCAGGCTTGCTGGGAATAAAAGTTTTATCAGCTACCACTGCAGCTTGGCTGGAGCAAACAGCGGTACTGAATTAAAGAGCTTTCAATGATTTATGGTGTTGTGGCACACCGGTCCTTCATCCGTCTGGTGATAAAGCATAACTTTCAGCACGGAAAGCAAAATTGTAAGGCTCTGTGAAAGAGATCTTCGGGAGTAAAATGTGGTGTTTGGAATAGAAAATAAAACGAGCTCTTGGGGTGAGGACGTGAGAGCAGATGTGTCGCGCTGCTGGCCCTGCGCTTACAGCACGTCCCTGGGGATCATGGGCTTTTCCATTCACTGCAACTTCATACCTTTTAATTTCTCTTACACCCGAGTAAACGTGTTCTGATTCTGACCTTTGCCTCCGAGGAGGAGGCTGTGTTATTGACACACTGGCTGCTGTTGCTGAGACATCGCCATAACGCAGCCCCAGCTGGCTGAAGCTGTCAGCAGCAGGAGGGCTGCCCGGTGCCGTGTTGGGGTGCACAGCTCTCCTGCTGCAGGCCAGCCTGAAAAAGTGGGGGTTCACAGACAGCATCCGAGTGCAGCAGGAGGACCTGTCTGTGCCATGTGTCCCTGTCTGTGAGCACTGGGTCCCACTGGGGCCAGATGTGAGTGCGGCAGCAGCAGTGAGCCATGGCTCTGCCAAGCCAGGGCACGGCCCAGAGCTGCGGGCAGAGCGGAGAGCACAGCCATGGGATGGTGGTGTCACTTTGGTTGTGTCACTGTGCAGTGAGGGTTGTGCTGCAGTGAGAGGAGTGTTGTCAGCATCGCGTGGTGCAGGAGGTTGCTGTGCAGATTGCCTTTGGGATCACGGCTGCAGGTGTCCCATTCTTTTAAATGGGGCTTTGTGCACTGGAGATAATGGTTGGGTAAAGCACTGCCAGAGACACTATTGTCAAAACTGTTCCCAGAACGAAGTTCCAGATAAATAAGCTGCATAATGAAAGCAATGAGGGCTTTTGGTTGTTTTCAAGTCTGTTTGCATTCAGGACCAGTCAGTATCATGGCAGCACCCAACCCGGCCACGTCTCAGCCCCTCCAGCCCGAGGAGCCCACCCTGAGCGGCACCTCCCCGGGGTCAGCGTGGCCGTGGGGCTGCTCAACTCCCCATGGTCCTTTCCCTTTGGATCAGCCAGTGTCTCTGCTGTGTGTATCAGGTTCCTCCTCCAGCCTGCATGACTCCGTGCTCCCCATGCTGCCCTGCCAGCTGCACCTCAGGGAACACTGCTGTCCTTCCATCCATCAGGTATTCCTGCTGTCCATTTGTTAGTCTGTCCCTGTGCTCCTGTCTTGGCACCGGGAGGATCTGCAGCCCCAGCTGCCTGGGGCCATGACAGAGCCACAGCCCCAGCACCCAGAGCCCCACGTGTACCCTACACCAGGGCTGGTGCTGCAGGGCAGGGCCTGCATCCTGTGCTCCTTCCCGGCCGGACACAGACCGTGGTACTGGAGCAGCCTGGGGGAGGCGGGTGCAGGCTTAGCACCGTGGAAGCACAGCATAGCTTTGCTGGAAGGGCCCTTACAGCCCCCAGCCCCACCCCTGCTGGGGCTGGGTGCCCCTCACCAGCTTGGGATGCCCAGGGCCCATCTGTAGCCTTGGGTACCCCCAGGGATGGGGCACCCGCAGCTCTGGGCAGCAGTGCCACGGCCCCGTGCTTCCAGCACTACAATATTGCTCTGTCCTGCTGCTTGCCGTGGTTTGTGTGCTTGGTGCTTTAATTGTATCACTGCAAATACACCTAGAAGACAGCTCTAGGCTTTGTTATCTTGCCATGCCAAAAGAAAATTTGATTGGGTGGTTTTATCCTTAACATTTATTAGGAGTATAGAACAAATTAACATTATCTTTTTAGTTACAAATGTTACACAGATGTTAATTACCAGGCAAAGACTCTATTTCAATTATCATCAATGCCATCATAATACAAAATGGATATAAGATTGGTTTGAAAGGGTAACTGATGCTGCCTACTGTGCAACTGTGATGCTGTGGCCACGTCAGACGTCTTTGGTTTCCCTTCAAAATGATGTCATCCCTTGCTATTACTTTCCTGATATCAGCTGAAAGTTGTCTTTCATTTTTTAAATGTAATTGGCAACAGTATGGTTTCAGTTCTTGGTGTAGAGCCACACTAAAGCAGCATGGAGGAGGCTGGATCCGCAGAGGAGCTAGTCCCTGACAGCCATGAGTGCAGCAAGATGCATGATGGCCTGGGGCCTTTGGGCCTATGTATTAGGATGACCACAGGCTGGAAGGTCTGTCCATTGGCATGCCCATACGATGGAAGGTCTGTCCATTGGCATGCCCATACGATGGAAGGTCCATGCATTGGAATGGCTGTACACTGGAAGGTCCATGTACTGGAGGGTCTGTGCAGATGGCGTTTACTGCCCGCAGTCACTGTGTGAGGACGCGTTTACTGCCCGCAGTCACTGTGTGAGGACGGCTATCAGTGCCCTGGAGCAGTGTGACGGGGAGCGGCAGCATGGGGGATGTTGCTTTTGGGGGAGGTCCTGCAGCTTGCTGATATTTTCTTGGTTGGTTAAAGAACCAAATTCTAGTAGTGCTTTTGCTCATGTTGTGTCAGATCATTTCTGAGAGCAGAAGCCTGCAGGTGAGGAGTGCTTGGAGGTGCGGCTGGGGTCAGCCCAGCCCTGCGGGTGGATCACTGCCCACTGTCCAGAATGCCCACATGTAGTTGCAGCACTTCTCATCTCTGCAGAGTGGGAAATATAAGGATTTGCTTAACTTCTGAATATCTAATAGGGTATTTTGTGTGTCTAGGAGCCCGGACATAATCCCCAAGGGAAGTCAGCAGAAACTGAAGGATAAATCACTGTATTTGGATCAGGTGTAACTACTCTGAATAAGCGTTTTACAAGCTAGAGCAGCGTCCTCCTGTGGTTCACTTTCATGTGGGATTAAGATGTTTGATGTGGGTGTGCAGTGCTTGCTAGTGCCGAGCATTGACTCTAAAGACAAAATAAGCAAAATCCAGGTTTGCACCCTGAAAATTCCTGACGGCCCTCAGCCGAGTCCAGTAACATTTCTGTGAGAGGTTTGTAGAGCATTTTCTGGCCCTTCGAGAACAGAAGCCCATGGAGAGGCTCTAGAAGATAACGTACTGCTGCCGTGCCCAAAGCAGAAGGAAGATATCATGAACCCAGCTGTGAGCGTTTGCATCAGGTGTGGCAGTGATGTCCTGCAGAGGGCGGGTTCACGAGTGCCTGAATTTGACATCTGCGTCAGCAGAAGAACTAATCTTTGTGTGGCTGAGAAACAGCAATCTCAAGTACTGATCTGCTGCACAGACAGTGCCCAGCACGCAAAGTACTTGCTTTTGTTCGAGCCCATGGACAAATTGTGCTATTCCATTATAATTAGCTGGAGATAAGTCAGGACACACTATTCAATGATTAGATGACTTTTCATCCGAGTGGGGATTTCAGCCCGCTGGATTCGCTCAGAATCAGCAGGAAAAAAGTTATTGGATTTCTAAAGCCTGCCTGCATAAAAGATAGCAAGTTGACCTGAAAAATGTACAGAGCAGCAAAAATGCAGAGGATCAGGGAAAGTAGCCTGAAATAACAGCGACAACAACAGAAGTCTTCCTGCAAAAAATAATATCTTGTGTCCCCCGGGCACTACGAGGCCCCAGTGGCTGTGCTGCAGTTCCGTGCCAGCTTACACCATGGGTAGGTGGGGAACAGAAGTCACCGTTGGCAGCCGCAGCTCAATGGGCGAAGCAGGGAGCAGCACGCCGTGGAGCTACAGCAGCCCTAGCGGTCCCCGGGGCTCACAGCAGCAGCGCTGGCTGCAGGGACTCTGCTCTTCTCAGGGTCTCTTGTTTTAAAACTTGAAACATGTGGATTTGCTGTCAGCTCAGCAGAGGGTGAAATGCTGCGGCAGCGGAGGCTGCAGGGACACGCTGCGGTAACGGAGCGGCATGGCAGCGGTGCAGGGAGCAGCACAGCCCTCTGGGGCAGGCAGCAGTGGTGGACACTGTTGGCCTCGTGTTGAGAAGACCCAGAGGGCTCTGATGCCTTTACAAACATCTGCACGTTTAGACGCATTCATGTGCTGTGTGCTTTATGGCAATGCCTACCTTAAGCTGAGGATTTCAAAGCCAACAGTCGGTTTTCCTCTCTCTGTTTTTTGTTTTTTGTGCATCATCTGGGTCAGTGGCCCTTTGCACCCTGCTGTGAGTGCCTGCTGTAGCTCAGCTGCTGGGTGCAGACCCAGCCTGCCCGGGATCAGGTGAAGACAAACTTTGGCTCCAGTGACAATTTCTGTTGTCATCATATGTGGCCCCATAAAGTGAGATCGAAATGGGAGATGTTAAATGCGCATCTCATGTCCTGAATAGCAAATGCAAGTTCCAGCCCCTTTGTGCCTTTAATGCAATAAAAGCAAAGGCAGCTATATACAAACCATTTGGCAGCAGCTGAATGCTCAGGGTATCTGGGAGTCTATTAAATCTTTTATGTGCCACGTCTTGAGCAATATACTGCCAGCTGGTGCCTGCCTTCTGCGGCGCAGATCTGGCGGCGTCACATACCGTTTTTCCTGACGGCTGTATTTAACCACTGGAAGTTTCCTTTGTGCAGTGAGGGACCACATCGTGCGGCACGAGGTAGTCTCTTCTTTTGCTTTCTTGTGTTGCTTCACTTTGTAGGTCTGCTTGAAAAATGGGTCCAGATTTATTTTAAAAGGACTCAGGCTCGTTACCCTGCAGATGTTCCCTGCTTCCACGGGGGCAGAGCGGAGAGGTAAAGATGTGTGCTGGGCACTCACCTGTCAGTGCACGGGCTGCACTCCTGCAGCCACAGGCACTTTAGGGAGGGTTCCTGCTGGTCATGGAGGACCTAAGCGACACGCACGGCAAGGGCAGGACCAGCACCAGTCCTTGTGTTGTGCTGGGGGACAGCAGGGCAGGGACAGCAGGGGGCACGGAGCTGCACAGCACTGCAGGGCTGCACGGGGGTGTGGAGCTGCACCAGCACAGAGCTGTGCGGTGCTCCTGTGAAGCTGCACCAGCACAGAGCTGCCTGGTGAGATGAGGACTGTTGCTGTTGACTCTCCTGTGTTTTTTTCTTCCCCAGAAAACAGATGAAAAGTTTGTATGGTACTTGAAAGTGGAGTTACTTTGCATGTAGGTGAGGCTCTTCCGTTCCAGAACACCACTTGCTGTTACACAGCAAGAGAACCTGCCATCGTGTTCTCATTTGTTATGCTAGATGTCCGTTTTCCTGCAGAGAAACAGAGAGCAAATGACAGAAATGTGAAAAGCAATATGTGGAAGGATGCTAAAAGCCAAAATCCAAACCAGAACTAATGACGAGGATTTAGAAATGGATGTGTTTCTAGCCTTACCATGAAACAGATCAGAAAATAATGTTGTTCGGTGTCTGCATTGCTGCTACTCATGGACTTGTTTTTAGAAAAGCTGTGTAGCGATGCCCATGTCCTGAGGGGATGTCGTTAGGCCTTTTCAGCTGAAGGAAGTTACAGAGTGCAGTTACTTTCCATTGGCTTATTAATGTCTGCTCAAGGCAGCAGTTGGATCGTGCTGGTGCTGTGCATCGCAGCAGGCAGCTCGCTGCTCCCATTTAAGCTGCAGGCGGCGGGTTTCAGCCCATGTCTGTGCTGTGTGTCTGTCAGTGCTGTGTGTCTGTCAGTGCTGTCTGTCTGTGCCGTGTGTCTGTCAGTGCTGTCAGTGCTGTCTGTCTGTGCCGTGTGTCTGTTAGTGCTGTGTGTCTGTGCCGTGTGTCTGTCAGTGCTGTCAGTGCTGTGTGTCTGTGCCGTGTGTCTGTTAGTGCTGTCTGTCTGTGCCGTGTGTCTGTCAGTGCTGTCTGTCTGTGCCGTGTGTCTGTCAGTGCTGTGTGTCTGTCAGTGCTGTCAGTGCTGTCTGTCTGTGCCGTGTGTCTGTCAGTGCTGTGTGTCTGTCAGTGCTGTCAGTGCTGTCTGTCTGTGCCGTGTGCCTGTGCTGTGTCTCCCTGCAGCTGCTGGTGTCCCAAGGCAGGGCCAGACCGCTGCTGCCCCTGGTGGGAGCCAGCCCAGAGCATGCCTGTGGTACAGAGCTGTGTACATCCGTGGTTCTCTGCTCCTGCACTCATTGCAATGGCAACTGCAAAATAATCCCCATAATTTCATTGTATTGCTAATTAGGATGTTTGTAGCAGGCTAATGATAACCACCTATTATTTTGTCATCTTCTGCTGTAATGTGTCCTCAGTGATATTATATTATGTGCCATTAGCGCTTGCAAATTGTTTTTAATGAGAGCATTTTGGAAGTGTGGAAGAGCTCAGGTCTCCCCATGACGTTTGTTCCATCCAGGGGTGCTGTGGGATCCATGGGATGCTGTGGGATCGGTTGGATGCTATGAGGGGCAGTGGGTGCTGTGGGATCTGTTGGATGCTATGAGGGGCAGTGGGTGCTGTGGGATCTGTNGCAGGAGGTGCAGCAGGAGCTGAGCCCCAGGGCAGGAGGGCAGCAGGAGGTGTGCCCCAGGGCAGGAGGTGCAGCAGGAGCTGAGCCCCAGGGCAGGAGGTGCAGCAGGAGCTGAGCCCCAGGGCAGGAGGGCAGCAGGAGGTGTGCCCCAGGGCAGGAGCTTCTCACGGGCTGCACTCCCCAGAAGGCATTTTCCCCACTGCGTGCTTTGATTCCTCCAGTTCTCCTGTCTATTTTCCAGTCTGTTAAGAATTTGGCAGTAGTTTTCCCGGCTTCCAGGGGAACCACGCGGATGGGTCTGGGGATGCACTGAAGGAGAACGTGTTTGGGAACCCTCAGCCTCGGAGTGCCTTCTGTGCTCCTGCACTGCAGGGCTGGCTGGTCCTTGTCCCCGTGCTGTCAGTTCCAGCTCACAGCAGCAGTGATGCTGTAAGAGGTCCCACTTCACTGTTACGGAGCAGTAACTGGAAAGTAAAGATGTTTTATTTTCTGTGTTACCCAGGGCTGTGAAGCTGGGTTGTACTGGAGAGCAGTGGTGGATAGCAGATGGGCAGATATCCTTTGGATATCCATTTCCACACAAACGTGAGATTTCCTTCTCTGGACCGAGATCTAAACTGTGCTCTGGTTTTCCCAACTGTACTTTTCTCATGTCCTGTACGCTTTTATTGTTGTTGTCACGTCGCCGTTCTGGTGAAGGATATTTTTTCTGTCTGGTCAGGATTTTTACCTTCTTCAGTGTACATCTGCACTGCATGGACATAAATCTTTAAAAGCAGGAACAAAAAGGTGAGCATCGCTTTCACCACCACTTCAGTTACTGTCTACATACAGGATCCACCGGGAATCTGTGGTTGTTACCCTTCCCTCGCAGACTGGCAGTAAGATTGTTGTGTTATGGTACTACTTTTGATCTAAAAAGTATTTTGAAAAGTACCCCACATTTCTATAAAACACCTTCAGCAAACTGTGCAGTTTAACAGCCCATGCTGAGGACTGGAGAGCACCCAGCCCAGTCTCAGCAGCTGCAGGCTTGCTGGGTGCCGTTAATCCCAGTGCTCACCGCTGCTGATCCGTGAGCTCGTGCCCGAGGCACAGTGCTGGCAGAGCTGCCGTGTGGTGCTGCAGCCCGGGGCACACAGCTGGGCTCTCTGCTGCTGCCAGCAGGGCTGTGCTGGGTGCTCGGCAGGCAGCTCGGGATGCACGTGGCAGTGGGCACCGAGGGAAGGTGAATAACTCAGCAGGATTAATTACTGGAAACGTAAAAGCTCCACTAATTAAAAAAGCTCCACTAAGTGCCTAATGGGAAGCTGCAGTAGATGGACGCTGTGTCTGGTTGGGTCCCGTGAGCTCTGGGTTTGGGCTGTTTCTTTTTCACAAGGCAGAGGTACTGGGGGTTTTAATGCGATAGCGTAAAGCAGCTCTGAACAGATGGGGCTATAACCTGCCCAAACGCCAGTCCTGCCAAGCTGCTGGCTCCAGACCTGCAATTGATGGAATAATTACTGCTTGGAGCAGCACGCAGTGTGCATGTGGAGCTATTTGCTGTCAGGCAGCACTTGTTTGCACGTACTCTGATTTCTGGCTACCAGTTGGCAGACCGGACACCCAGTGTCAAAATCTGGGAGGTTTTCATATAGCACTGGCATGTTGGCTGGTTTTAATGAACTGAGGTGAGCTTTGCCCACCTCCTGTTGGGAATCTCTCACAGTTTGCTGGCATTGTAGGTGCCAGCGTCTGCAGCGTGGCACCTCGAGCAGCTACGTGTGATCCCGTGTGCCTGCTGCTCTGCCTTCCAGCTCGGAGGAGCTTTGTGAGGAGAGATGTCTACCAGGGCAGATCTCTGTGTAAGAATTGGGTGATAAACTCATCAGCACGATGCGGTGAGCTGCCAACGCCGCACCGAGCGCCTGGCTGCACGTCTCGTTAACTCCCTCCTGCAAGGCCCACACTTAGAGCATGAGCACTGCCGCCTGCTTGGCTGGGAGGCTCAGCCCGTGTGCAGCCCTGACGCAGCGCGGTGCTGCTGACACAGCCTATGGGCACAGCGCTCACAGTGCTGCTGCCTGGCAGCGTCTCTGCAAGGTGAGTGGGGAGGGTTCTCCAGACAGCACAGGGAGTGTTTTTGCCTTGGGATCAGGAATAGCTTCGGCATTAATTTATGTTCAGAGATTAAATAAAGCCCTCTGTTCTTCATTGGAAGTAATTAGATTTCCGTCTGCTCCCAGGTTTTATCAAATATGTAACTAAAAAATCATCTTGTCTACCTCTTCGACTGGCATATAAACCATCACAGATCTAATTATGGCCGTAATGAAAGATGGTTCCAAATATAAAGCTGGACTCTGAATGCACATTGACCAGGAGGATGGGCTTTTCACATGTTATTCAGAGCGGGTTCGCAGACTGGAGGGACACACAGGAGCCCCGATCCCCACAGAAACCCANCAGTGGGTGCTGTGGGATCAGTTGGATGCTATGAGGGGCAGTGGGTGCTGTGGGATCTGTTGGATGCTATGAGGGGCAGTGGGTGCTGTGGCTCCAGCAGCTGGAGGTCGCCTTTGGTTGTGTCTTGCTGTGGTGTTTCAGTGAAGGCTGTAGGAGCAAACTGCCAGACTTCTCTTTTCGAAGAAAACGCATGCAGCACACTGCAGTCTGGTAATGAAGAGAGGACAGATGTAATGACACCAGCTGTAGAATGCTCATTAGTTCATTTCAGAATAGCTACCTTGGTAATTAGTGTCGTCATCAGCCAGAGACACGGGGGCAGCACTGAGGATGCTCTGGGAATGCAGCGAGCCCACTCTGTGCCTGGCAGCTCTGTGCTGTGCAGGTGCATGGAGCTGGCACTCTGTGTGGCACAGTGCAGGCACGGTGCTTGTTGTTTTCCTTATTTTTAACCCATTTACATTTTAATCGCTTTCAGCTAAAGCAAAATGGATTGTTTGACCTTTCTGAGTACGGCTGTATCTGGAATAGGTTAAACTCAGTCTGCTGGGAATGTACACCCGGTGTGTGCGAGCTTCCATCCTGGAATGCTGGTCTCACGCGTCAAGCAGCAGACGAGGGTAGGGAACATTTTGCTAAATCTTTCCTTTTTCCCTTTGGCTGTAGGTGTGCATTGTGCAGAAGAGAGACACTGAGAAGATGTATGCCATGAAGTACATGAACAAGCAGCAGTGCATCGAGAGGGACGAGGTCCGCAATGTGTTCCGGGAGCTGGAGATCCTGCAGGAGATTGAGCACGTGTTCCTGGTGAACCTCTGGTGGGTGGCTTCTGCCCTTCCCCTTCCTCCTGCCCTTCCCCCGCCCCTCCCCATGCTGCAGGGCTGCGTTCTGCCCCAGGTGCTCTGCACGCAGCCCCCATTGGGAGGTACTGCTGAGCCGGCGCAGCAGGAATGAAAAGCTTTCAGGAACACATGCACAGAAGGCATCCAAATGTTACATCGCCAGGCATTTCCGAGCAGTCTGTCTCGTTTCATCAAACCCGTTGTGTTGGTTCTCCTTGCACATGCTGCTGCATGCTGCGGTGCTCGCCAGTTGAGCGGCAGTGCTGGTGTGCCACGTGTGCTGTGTGACCATTATGGATGAACACGTGTTGTTACCTTCCAGCCTGATTTGAGGAGAGTTGGCTCTTTAATGAGGCCCTGAGTTAGTGCTGAGCGCTTTGGAGTGCGGCTGTTCTCAGTGGTCTGTTTCTGAAAAAGAAGTGCTGTGACCTCTGCGTTACCACGTGTGTGGCCTTTGGCTGGAGAGCAGCTGATGGCAAAACAGAACTCTGCAGCAGTTTGCTGCTGGGTGCAGTCTGTCCCTTTAGAGCTCAGGTATGTCATTATCGAATCTTGCACGGCATAAATTCATTTCCAAATTTAAGAAGTGGTGCATTATATCCAAAGGTTACTGCTTGGCTTTGAGCGAGGATCTGGCAGCCAAGAGTGGCATTTGTGCAAGGAGAGGGAACTGCTCGTGGCCCCACAGAGCAGAGGTGACAGGCTGAGAAGGAGGAAGGAGGGTGGTCTGTTACTGCTGACGTGTACGTGGCCGTGGTTACCGATGCTGTGCCTGGGGCTGCTCAGTGCTGTGCATGCTCTGTGCCTTCAGAGGACAGTGCAGCACTCAGTAGAGGCAGTGGCTGCAGTGGGGTCAGGGAGTTTAACCGGGTCCTGGGGGCAGGATTTCCACCCAGAGGCTGTTGAGCATTTTAACAACGGCAAATACATTTTCCAGCAGGTAATGAAATTTTGGAGCAGACATGCTCATGCAGATTTTCCCAGCTCCTGCATTTGGAATACGCACACATTCAGGATGAGAAGTGTGTGATTCATAAGCATTATACAACCCCACACACTCTCTCCTTAGAAACGCTGTAGCCAAATATAACAATGGGACCTTATTTTGTAGTGTATCCTCACTGCTGTCACTCTCCTCCGGGATCCTCTGCAAATAGAGAGGCGTTTTACTCTACCGTAAATACAAATCTATTTCTCTGTTTTTATGGTTAAATTAGCACTTGCATTTTCTAATTCATTTTCAGGATATGCAGGGATATTTTAGGTATGGTTGTGTTGTGCTTTTCACAACTGAAAATCCACAGTGACTCTGAGACGACTGCGAGCAAAGCCCAATGGGCTGTGTGCCAGGGAGCTGGCAGTGCGGAGTTTGGTACAGGATGGGTGTTGTGGGACGTCAGGCTGGATGGGGCTCTGAGCACCAGAAGGAGCTGTGGGTGTCCCTGCTCAGTGCAGGGGAGTCGGACCAGATGGCCTTTGAAGGTCCCTTCCAACTCAAACCATTCTGTGATTCTGTGGTTTGTTATGGGACCTTTGGTATGGGGCGTTTGAAGCAGGGAGCAGTGTGCCTAGGGTGAACCAAGGCAGGATACCAGTGAGGCCGGGTGTTAGGGTGGGAGCTGAAACACCCGTATTTGCTCTGTGGTTTTCTGGTGCTGGAAGGGCAGCCCCGAAGCCCCAGGCCCTGTACCTTGCTGTGGGAGTTGCTTGCTGAGTGGTTCTATGGCATTCTGTGGGGTTTTGGTGAAGGATGGTGCTCGGAAGGCAGCAGGAGTTAATGGGGGCGGCCGCTTCCACTGTGGAAGTGCTGCTTAGGACAGCAAAAGCAAGACAGCATGGTGAATGGTGCCCACTTAATTAAAGAGATGCAAGCACCGAGGCTGACAGAAGCTCGCAGTGGGGATGCTGGCAGATTTTCGGAGGCAGATTTTCAGAGGATGCTTGCAGTGAAGAGGAAACAATTCTGCCCTCAGTCTGCGAGCACTGCTGACAGCCGCTCCCCGCAGGTACTCCTTCCAGGACGAGGAGGACATGTTCATGGTGGTGGACCTGCTGCTCGGCGGGGACCTGCGCTACCACCTGCAGCAGAACGTGCAGTTCACGGAGGAGACGGTCAGGCTGTACCTCTGTGAGATGGCCCTGGCACTGGACTACCTGCGCAGCCAGCACATCATTCACAGGTACTGCTCCGAGGCACCAGAAGGGAGGGCATTCCATGGGCTGTGCTGCGCTGTGAAGCCCAGGTGGGCATGCAGCTGTGGGAGCTGCAGGGCTGTGGGGCTGCTGTCTGGGTTTGGGGCAGGCTGTGGGTCCGGCTGGGCTGCGGGCAGGGTGCTGGGCAGTGTGTGGCACACAAACCGTGCCCACGGTGCTGCAGCCTGTGGACATTTCTCCTCTCAGGGGCCCAAAGTGCAGTCCCTGGGGCTGTGGCTGGGGCTGGGCTGATGGAGAGCATCCCACAGGGTGGGCTGACACGTGGAGTACTGATTTCACAGACGTGATGCCTGAACAAGTCAGATGCTCCCACATTTTTTCCCAGGAGAAACACTTGTAATCTGTCTGAAGAGACTTGTTACATATTAGGATATTCTGGGGTGTTATCTTTCTATTTCTTGGTAGATTAAAAGGTTGCAGTTTTTTTGTAGCAGTTAATCTGTCATCTGACTGAGATTTCAGCTCACTGTGACTTTGCTTCTCTTTGCAGGGATGTAAAACCAGACAACATTCTCCTGGATGAGCAAGGTAGGAGCTCTCTGTCTCACTTTGTCAGCCTGCTACAGATTTCTTTCAGTCACGGATTCTGTGTGTCTTGTTATGTGGAAGAAGTGTGAGAAACACAATGCACCAGGCTTTCTGTGAGAAGAGACCGGGCTGAGCCAGGTGAAGCGAGCCTGGAAACCTTCAAGGGAGCTTCTGTTGGTAGTATTAATACACTGTTGGTTGGCTCTCAGTGATCTGTACAGGACAGCCCACAGATGAGATCCCATACATTCAGCCCTCCAGTAATAAATCTCACAAAATGAAGACTCACTTTCTCAGGACAGCAGGCTCCAAATCCTCCAAGCTTTAGGTAAAGGCTTACCACAACTGAGGCTTGCACTTGCATGGGAGTTCATTAGAAAGTATCACAGGCTATGAGGGCGGAATGCCAGTGCCTCAGACTGCACATACTGTTGGACATGATTTGTATCTGCACTCATCTGGTGAGATTTGAAAAGGTTCTGCCCCATCCAAGGCCCCTGGCTTCCCCAGACAGCCTGCCCTGGTGACAGGCAATGTAGGAGCAGAGAGAATATTCCTCTGTACTTCCTGAAATACCTCAGTGTTTCTTCATACAGACCTAGGGTTTGTGAAGGGTTAGGATTTCTTTTAGGTTGACGTGTCTGTATTGGCTGTGCTCTGCAGTGTCAGCTCTGCCTTGGCACTGGGATGTGGATGTGGTTGTGGTCCGACGGCTTCCATCCACAAACTGGTACGGGTTGTTTGTAATCAACGTGAACAAGGCAATGTCTTAACACAGAGTTTCCTTATCTTCTTTACTGACTCTGGGTTCTGATATCTCAGTGTGACCAAGTGCTGGAGCTGTGTAAATTACAGCTCCCAAGATAGGCTGGGCTAAGAGTGTTTAAGCTTTGTAAGCTTAAATGATTGTGGTATTTTTCACATTACTTTGCACACCCCTCTGTTTTTGTGCTGCACGTTGGCTCCGTTCTGCCACATTACGGTGTTTGTATTCACCGTATTGAGCCTGAGTTTTCCAAGCAGTAAAGAATTTGGCATTTAAAACTGGATGTGTCCCAGGTTTGAACCTCAGAATCCTGCAATGCACCACAAAGAACAAGAATGGCCAGGTAGGGTGGAAAAAGTTGGATATTTTAAATGGCCTCCATGCAGAATGTGAAGCTTCATATGTGATTCAAGGTGCAGAAGCACAGCGAGGTAGCACTTAGCATCGGGCAGGCCCGAGGCCCTCAGAAGGCTGCAGGAGCCTTGGGGCCCAATGGGAGGCTGGGGAGGTTCCTGCCTGCCCTGTTCTCAGCTGCCTGGGAGCAAAAGCTTAAGCAGACCTTTACTCTGCGTAGTGGGGATCTGTGCCGAGTAATTCCTTCCTAACATCTGTCTTTGTTCAAGGTCACGCACACTTAACAGATTTTAATATTGCAACAATAATTAGGGATGGTGAAAGAGCAACTGCGCTAGCTGGAACAAAGCCATACATGGGTAAGAAGCAATGGCAGGCTGTTACGACTGTGGTTTACCTTTAAGGAATGCTCACTGCATGCGGTCTTCTAATTCCTGTCTGTCACAAAAGCACTGAATGGATTTTGCCAATTAATGCACGCACCCAAGTCGTTCAGCAGAGCTTAGCTGGCTCAAGAGGGGAACTCCACAATGGCTGCCTTGCCATCAGAGTGCTTCCTGTCCCTCCGGCGCTCCCAGCACCCCCTCAGCTCCGTGTCCCCTCAGTTCCCTGTCCCCAAGGCCCAGTGTCCCCATGTCTCACTGTCCTTGCTTGCTGCCCAGCCCCCTGTGAGGCCAGCTATGCTGCTGGCTTGTCCTTAAAGCCCCACTGGTGGCATTAACTGTGCTTATGCGTGGACTTGCACGATGTGGGTGATGTTAGCAGAAACCAGCTGACACCAGAGATAACCTGCTGTGGCTCTGCTCTGTCTGCTCAGCTCCGGAGATTTTCCATTCCTTCCTGAGCGGCGGCACGGGTTACTCCTTCGAAGTGGATTGGTGGTCGCTGGGAATCATGGCTTACGAACTCCTCCGTGGCTGGGTAGGCTTTGGAGCGCAGGCCTAAGAACGTGGCTCCTTAATGGGCTGCAGAGAGAAGAGTGAATTCCTTCTCACCCTTCTGTGCTTTCCCCAGAGGCCGTATGACATCCACTCCAACAACCCGGTGGAGTCCCTGGTGCAGCTGTTCAGCACCGTCAGCGTTCAGTACTCATCCACGTGGTCAAAGGAGATGGTTGCTCTGCTACGAAAGGTGGGGGCTCCTAGAGTCACAGAATCATAGAGTCCTTAGAGTTGGAAGGGACCTCTGAAGGCCGTGTTGTCCAACTCCCTTGTGATGAGCAGGGACACCACAGCCAGCCCTTCCTGCTGCGCTCTAGGCTGGGCAGTAGCTGTGGTGTGTACAGGTGTGAGTGGACACGTTTCAGCATGTTAGTAGTGTGAAACTGAAAGTGGACTTACTGTTTATGGCTTTGCTCAGCTTAAGCACAGGTTAATCTTCCGTTATGGTTTTTTACTTCTGTAAGTGTGGAATCATATGTCTTTTAGGTTGGAAGGGACCTTAAAAGTCCTCGAGCTCCAACTCCCTGCTGTGAGCAGGGATAAGATGCATTGTTTGCTAGCTAATGAAAAGGCTGTTTCTTGGTGTAATGATCAGGTTCTTCCCTGGGCTAAGGCTGGGTTCTTTCAGCACCCAAGGGTAAGGTCCTCGTGCTATGGGGGGGGCTGGGACAACAGGGGAAGCGGCGGGGTCTGCACTGCCCCTGCCGAGGAGTCTGGTTCAGGGGCATTTACTGTGAGGGGCTTCATATGTGTACGATGCTTTCGTGTTACTGCTGCAACTGGAGAGCTGTCGATGCGCTGTGGAGGTTGGTTTTCAGCTGTCGTTTGCTTGAAAACTCAGAAAAGTAACTGATGGGTGTGCTGTGAAGAAGGTGTCCCCGGCTCTGGCAGCAGGCGTGTGACTCAGTAGCCGCTGGTGCTGATCGGGCGGTGCGGTGCGGGCGGGCTCACATCGCCCCCTGCTGGCAGCTTCGGGGAGCGCCGGGGGCAGCGCATCGCGCCCCGAGAGGGGCAGGCCGGGCTATGTGCTCCGCAGGAGGGCCGTCCGTCACCGCCTCTGGTGCCTGGATCCGTGCTGCGCTGCGGCGTTTTGCGCCGCTCCTCTGTACAGAACGGCACGCATTGCCCGCAACAGAAGGGATGCGGCGCTGCCAGGGTCCCCGGGTGTGTTTGCAGGGCCGGGGCTCTCGGCTCCATCTCTCCTTGCTCACAGCAGTCCTGTTGTCCCGCAGCTGCTGACGGTGAACCCTGAGCACCGCTTCTCCTGCCTGGCTGACATCCAGACATCAGCATATCTGTCTGCCGTGCCCTGGGGCGATGTCTGCCAGAAGCGCCTGGAGCCGGGCTTCGTCCCCAACGTGAGTAGCACGGCCTGCCCGCTCACTGCCCCCAGTCTGGGCGTGGAGCGTTTGCTGGGGAGGGATGACCCCGCGTGTCCGTGTGTCTGCAGAAGGGCCGCCTGCACTGCGACCCCACCTTCGAGCTGGAGGAGATGATCCTGGAGTCCAGGCCCCTGCACAAGAAGAAGAAGAGGCTGGCGAAGAACAAGTCGCGGGACAACAGCAAGGACAGCTCGCAGTCTGTGAGTGCTGCTGGGCAGAGGCTGGGATGCTGCTAGCTGTGGTGCAGCGTTACTGTGGTGGTGCTTCCCATGCAGATAGACTGTGGTGGAAGCGTTTGCCAAATGGAGTCTTCCTGACAGCCAAGTGTTCCTCTACATAAGTGTGATAGAACCCTTTCACAATAATCTGTGCTCAGGGAAGTGA
Organism: Pavo muticus; assembly: GCA_016647715.1. Classification (NCBI taxonomy): domain Eukaryota; kingdom Metazoa; phylum Chordata; class Aves; order Galliformes; family Phasianidae; genus Pavo; species Pavo muticus. The sequence continues at coordinate 518,015 of JACDJE010000048.1, forward strand.
AATGACAGATAGAGGTGTGGGCACAGTAATCAAGGGTAAAACTAGCAACACCTTCCAGCTGGTCATGGCCCTCTGAGAAGCACTGTCTCACTGCCCACCAGCTGAGGATGAGGCTTGTGGTATCGTGGTTTGTCTGAGGGCTGAGTGATGGTCACACAGAAGCACCCACTGTGTTTGGGTGCGTGGCCTGGTGTCACTGCGACCTCACAGCTCTGCCGGGCACTGGGAGGGAGAGAACAGAATGAGCAGGCTTGGAAATGCCTCTGGGGGAGGGTTTGTGGCCAGGAGAGCTCAGGACTTCTGTTGTGTCTGCCACAACCCTCAGCTGGCATCCTCACTGTGCAGGGTAGCATGGGGTGAGAGCCCAGCCCTGGCTGCAGGGTCTCTGCACGCCACAGGTGAAACATGACACCAGTAAAAGCCACAGAGCAGTCAGCTGTGCTGTTTCCTTCATCTGCTGAGGCTGCACTTTCTGGTGGCTGCTGTGTGCTGTGCATAGGTTGGGGCAGTGCAGTGCTGTAGGAAGCAGATGTGCAAATGGGACTCTTCATGCATGTGTGGTTCTTTTTTGTTCTTCAACAGGAAAATGACTATCTCCAAGAATGCCTTGAAGCTATCCAGCAAGACTTTGTCATCTTTAACAGAGAGAAGTAAGTGGGGGCTGTTTTTGGGAAAGAAAAGATGTTATTTTCCTGGCTTTTCCACAATATTGGTGCCGGAGCCTGAGGACCTGGAGCACCTTGCAGGGGGCTTGCTGCAGAGAGGCTGCTGGGGTCTGACCTGCGTATGTGGCACCGCCCCGGCTCCCCTGTGCCCCCTCTGCCCCTGTCTGGCACCACCTCAGCTCCCCCTTGTGGAGAATGTTGCTCTGGGAGATGAGAGCAGGGAGCATGGAAGCGTTTTCTCTGCATGTCACAAGCGTGCAGGAGGAGTGCTGCAGTTCAGTGCTGCTTTCCCGTGTCCAAGCACACAAAGGGGCCCTGCTGTGTTCGAAAGCAGAACAGCAGTCAGCCCTGTGCTGGGAGCTGTGTGTGGTGTGGGTGGGTGCATTGCCGTGCCCGCAGGCTCTGGAGCACTGAAGCCCACACACTGTGCTCGGGCACCTGGGAAAGTGGTGGTATGTTCTGCTGACGCTTCCACCCATGTAAGGATGTCACCGTGTGCTGGAGGTGCCACCAGTCTGAAGCCCCCCTGCTTTACCTTACCCGGGCCTGCCGTGGGGCGCTGTGGGGGTGCTGGGGCAGGCAGGGGCTCGCGCTGACCTGGGCGGCTGTGTGATGTGCTCCTTTGCCCCACGCAGGCTGAAGAAGAGCCAGGAGCAGACGAGCGAGTCCGTGTCTGCCCCCGAGACCACCGCTGAGGCCGAGACAGAGGCTGAGGCTGAGACCTCCAACCTGAACATGTGCAGCTCCGTGTGCTCCTCGGCGGGCAGCAGCTAAGCTGAGGCCGCCCTGCTGCCGCCCACTGCCGCCTGCCCTGGGTTGCACTGAGTGCCGCTGGCAGTGCCTGCAGCACCTGGCACAGCAGCTCGTCCCGCAGCGTTGTAGCAAAACAGTTCTCACAGAGCTGAGCTCTGGATTTACACAGGCACCAGTTCCACACGCTGAGGTGCTGCCGTGGGTAAGGATACTCACTATGCAACTTGTCGGAGGAAGGAGACCTATTTCATTACTTGTTCTTTTTTAATGTCAGATTGCTGATCTGGTTTTAATACAATGCGGTGACAACATGAGAAGTTACATCTCCAACGTGGGAAGCCAGCAGGAGGAAGGCTGGATGGGTGGCTCACACTGTATGAGGCACTGCTGCTAGCGAGGGCTGCGTGGGGCCGAGCGCTCCCACTGTGAGTTGGGGCTGCCTCTGCTGCAGCCACGTCTGGGAGCGGGGATGGCCCTGCAGCCCCGGGATGGCCCTGCAGCCCAGGGATGGCCCTGCAGCCCAGGGATGGCCTAGGCACACTGTTGTCCCCTCACCACTGCCAGAGTGTCTTTCCTGACTTGGGGTAAACAAATGTTTTTTGTGCACTTCTGGGGCTGGGTAATGATTAAATACGTGATCAGTATGTAAAGTTATTTAAGATACTTGCTTCCTTCGTGTAGCTGCTGTGAGTGGCAGGAGCCGTGTGGCAGATCGGACCATTTGGGCTCTGCCTGCCCAGGTTTGGGGGATGCATTCTGTCACAGGTTCAGGTTTTTTCTGGAAGCGGTTTGTGACCTTCCAGTACTGCTTGGCCATGAAAAGAGGGCAGTATCTTAATTTACCCTTCAGTTTTCTTTATTTTCAGTGTAAAGTAGAAGTGCTGTACATAATTTACCAGAACCTGTTTTTACCTTCTCAGTAAGACAGGAGCTCTCTGGCGGCTCTGCTGTGGGGTTGCCTTTCTCCTGCTTTCAGAGGCCTTCACTCTGTCGGCTGCTCAATCTGCTGCGTTGTGGCTTTTGGTCACTGTTGTTAAACATGAGCCGTGGGCGCTGCTGCCAGCACAAAGCCGTTGTGATGCACAGATTGATGGCAGCGGCGTTCACCTTAGGACTCGCGAGATGTGTTTGCTGGCAGATGCTAAGGAGGTGGCTGGGTTTGCATCCTTGTTCTATATTTGTAACACAGAAATGCATAGAAGAGGTTTTTAACAGACGCAGACTCTTTTAGGACAAACACTGCTGTGTTTTTAGTTTCTGTGGATGAAATAGAACGGCTTAACCATGTACAATTATTTTATATGAAAGATGACACTAAACCTTTATTTTCCACAGTTTTATGTGGAGATCAGTGACTGTGTTTGTGCAGAACCACACGTTCAGGAAGGGGCAGCAGAGGCTCGAGGTGCACGGACGGACCTCAGCACGGGGTGTGATGGGCGGGGGTAGCTCTGCCCACAGCCCCATGGGACGGCCCATCTGAGCGCTGCTCTCTGGGCTGAGCTGCCTGCAGCCCTGCTCCCCCCACTGTGCCCACACGCCTGCCTCTTTCCCCGGCGCTCCCCAGCCCTGTCCCACTGACTGTCCCTTTTCCCCCTGCACATCGTGCAGAGCCCGCAGCGGCCCCAGGCAATACCCAGCAGTGCTGGGGGGCACCGCACAGCTGCTGCCCCAGGGTGAGATGGGGGGCACACACGTGGGGAGGACAGGCTGTGCAGTGTATGTGTCTGCCCCGGTGCCTTCTGCTTCTGCACCTTGCTCACAAGGACAGGTGATGTGACAGGCTTTGGGAGCACTGTGCAGTCAGGACGCTGTGAGCACAGCATCACTTGGGTACTCGTTTCCAGCCGTGTGTGGATGTGTGTTTCGCTGCTGCCCACTGCAGAGCAGGCTCTATTGCTGCCCATTTACTTATGCATAGACTCAGGAGATGAAACTGGAAGAGTAATTGTGAGGAGGCGGCACAGCAATGGTGCGTCAGTCCCGTGTTGTCTTGGCTGGGAGTGCAGCCGTGCTGGGCTGTGGGGCTGTGCTCTGCGTAGGGCTGTGAGGGCTGCACTGCCAAAGCCCCGAGCCCTTCTGTCCATCCGCTCTGTGGAGCCTGGTCAGTGCTGCTGTGAGCAGAGCTCACGGGGAGGTGTGAGCTGTTCCCAGACCCCCTGCAGAGCCTGCAGGAGTCGGTGCGGCGCCGCTTTACATCCCCACAACAACGCTCTGTACATAACTATTTAAATACGTGTCTCTTTTGTATGACAGATTTATACAGGGAGTGCCGCTGCCCGCTGTGAGACGTCCACGTCGCCTGGGAATTATTCTCCTTAAATTCTTGCCATGAGATTTTTTCTTATCGCTGTTGTATTGGGAGTTCTGCAGAACTGCATATTTTCAAGTGTGTCCATTGAATTCCACAGGCTGTGCTGGGAATTCTGTGTAGGAACCAATGCCAGGCCGGGTCCGGGTGGGTCTTTTGTTGCCAATTCTTCATCACTCCGCACCTTGGCGAGAAGAGAATAAGAGTAATATGAATGGGGTAACGTGAACCTGAGGTTGGACAGTGCCGACACCCTGATGCCTTGGTAGGGAATGTTTTTAAATTATCTCAGTGTGAGTCGGATGGGTGACGCATTCCTTTGTATTTTATGTTAATATATTTCTGTAATTTATTGCATAGCAATACTGCCATGTCACGGAGCATTTCAGTTAGGGCAACAACTTTGTGTTTCTGCAGACACTGCAAGAAGCCATTGCCTATGTGGAGTAATAAATGTGTATTTTTAACATTGCCAAGTTTTGGCAGTCATTTCTGGGTTATTGCTCTGCAGGAGAACAACACTGAGTCCAGGAAAGAGTGCATGTCAGGATGCAGTTCTTGCTTCCACATCACAGACCTCTGCTGTTTAGCATCCAGGCCACAGCGTTGGCATCACAGCCGAAATGCACCATCAGACAGCAGCACTGTGGTACAGCTGTGGAACGAGCAGCTCCGTGTGCCAGGTATACCCTAATGGCAGGGGTCCCTGCCCCACAGAGCCCGAGGGCTTTGGGCCTGGGTCCTGCGGCGCACTGCAGAGCGCTGCGTTGCTGCACTGTGCTGCGGTGTGAAAGCTGACCCCGAGGTGCATCAAAATGCTGAAAGCTCCTTGGAAATACAGCCTGACACCCCAGGACCACGGGATGCTCCGTTCATCCCAGAGCAAGGGAATGAGCTGCAGGAATGCTGTTGTGGTGCTTAATGCAAAGGTTTAAAGGCCAGGATCACTGCTCCTCAGTGGCTGCAGACAGCACCTGTGGGGCTTTCCCAGGGTCAGACAGGTGTCCCTGTGCCTCATGCCCTGCAGTGCCAGGCACAGCAACGGCACTCAGCTGCCCCCCTCTGCCTGGCTGAGCCAGCGCCTGCCAACGTCTGACCCAGAGCCTGCGGCGCTGTCAGGGGGAATTAGGGCTGTGCAGGCTGAGTGCTGCGGGCTAGGCTGCTCCCTGCATGTACCAGACACACTGGCAGACGGATGGATCTTCAGGACAGGGCTCAGACACCTCGCTGAGACAAGCGCAGGGTTCTAACCTTGCTGCCCCATTCCAAGGCCGGGGTAACCCCATGCCAGTGCTGCCTCAGCTCCCCCAGGACCCCTCCTGCACAGTGGATGCCCACAGCTGTGCCAGGGAGGGGGGAGGGGTGGACCTATGCCCAGGTACCCTTAAATGAAGGAGCCCAGCTGCCAGGGATTGCAGCACTTCCCTCATTAAGAACAGCTGTGCTGGAGCTTGTGCAAGGCTGGAGGCATCCTATGCTGGGGTTACTGCTGCCTTTGTCCTTGCTGGCTGTGGTTTCAGCATTGTGAAGTTTGGGACATGAGTACAAGCGAGTGCTTTCCCTATGAATGGCTTCTGCAATTTTCCAAAATGCTTTTATTTAGATGTAAGCAAAACACTGCCTGCAAAACACTGTTCAATAGCCTTATTGCATTTGCAGTTTAAATATATCTGAGCATATATGTTTATATATGCTTGATCCAGACATTCATACAGGTAACAGCACTGGGCAGAGAGGGAGGTCAGAGCAGATAATCAGGAAAGCCTCCCATCCCCCCCCCAGTCTGCCTTCTGGTCCAAGTGTTGAGGCTCAGGTATCAGCTGCAGCCCAGCTGCACAGCCACAGGACACAGTACAGACCTACACAGCAGGAGCTGTTCTACAAACCAGTGCACATGGCCAGGAGCACACAAAGTGAGGCAGGTCAGCTGCTTCCATCACTTCAGGATTTCCAACAAAGTTTATTCAATGCAAGGAACAGAAAACCGACTGAGAGCCGTTGGGCAGAGGGACATGCATAGATCTGTGGCATAGAGGCTCACCTTTTCTGTACATACCTTTAAATGTAACAAACTGCCTCTCATAGGTTTTATAAAAGAGCCTGCCATGTGCAAGCAGCCTTCAGCTGGGCCTTTTAGTGGCTGTAAGATTTCACATTGGTACTTGAAAAACTGTATAAATAACCCTTTAAAAAAGTGTGCCTACAGCAGCCCGGCTTGCAGCCCTGTGCACAGCCCACAGCCCAGCACAGGGACAGCCCCAGGGCCAGCTGCCAGCACACAGCGCCTATGGCAGTGTTCATCAGTTAACAGTCCTTAGAGAAGGGCAGTCACTGGGATAGAAAGGAACAAACACCAGACAAACTGTCATGGCCTTTGTGGGCACAGGGGCAGCGAGCAGCACTGCTGAACACACGTTAAAATGTACCTCTAGGTGTGGGCATGCATACGCTAAGGGCTCTGAGGATCCAGGTAAGAGATACAGAGTGGGAGCTCTAGGGACTGGGAGACATACAGGTGGGTGAGCTACCTCTGTGTGGGCTTCGTCTACTTTCTACCTAAGAGAAGAAGGTTCATCAGGTGCCCTGGGCCCACCTCACTTCCACCCTGAGCTGGAGGGAACCGGCCATGCCCTTCACACCAGCACCACGGGAGCAGCATCAGGACAAGGAGGTGATGTTGGAGCGCCCGCCCGGCGGGGCCATGATCTTCTGGGCTGTACGCCGAGCAACGTGGTCATCAGCCTGCGAGCCTGGGGAGAGCAGAGCAGTGTCAGTGTATGAGGCATCACATGCAGCAACCGTAATGGCCTTTTGGGCAACAGCCCACATCTTCCTACATATCCATTTGGATGCTGTGTTAGCATAGTACAGTATAAAGGACCGTGTGGCCAGCATTAGTGCTCCTTCCTGGGAGCAGAGCAGAGCTACGTGACTCAGCCCTGAAGCAGCACAAACCAACACATCCACGTCGAGCCCTGCCCCACTCACAGCCCCTGCCCACACCTACCTGACAGGCTGAACCCCGACTGGTGCAGGTTGCGCACGGGCACAGCGGGCACTTTGCCGGCACAAGCCGCGATCCTGGAGGCCGCGATGGTGGGCACAGCTTTGGTGCTGAGGACGACGTCGTGGACCGGGCCGTCATACAGCCCCCGCGGGACACCGTGCACCTCTGCCAGCTGCAGGAGGGATGTGGGGTGTGAGCCTGGGCACCATGGCCCCCTCCCATCCCCCCATAAAGGCCCCATCCCATCCCAGCCCCTCTCCCTTCACATGCAGCACCCCCCAGCCCCACAGCACAGCCCAGGGCTCCAGGCTGCTGGTAGGCAACAGGCGGCACAGGGGGAGTGACCCACAGGCACACACCTCAACCAGAGCAGTGCAGTGCTGTGTCCTACCACCCTCTGTTGCCAAAGCCAGAGCAGAGCAATGGCCCCAGTGCCAGTTTTCATCACAGTTCTGCTTAAGGCTGCATTGTCTCCACAGCAAAGCAGGCTGATGACTGACAGCCATTTGAGAACCAAAGGGTCAGCACACACATGGTTTGCAGATGAGAAGTGCAGGGTTTCAAGTTAAAAGCCCACGGCCTGATGGGTTCTCCACAAGGATAGAGCATTTTCCACAGCAACGTTTCTGGTACATCACCTTCATCAAGGCCACTATCTCATACAGGCAGTGCTCTGATCAGCATCCCACTGTGCTCCTTTTGACCCCGGCTTTTTCCTGAAGCTCTGTCTGAACCACAGACCAGGAGACACAGGACGGCTGTCTGGTTGTTTGCAAAGTGCCCAATGAGGCTGCCCAAGTGAATTAACTTAACAAACGAATCACCAATGGCTGGGTCTGACACTCAATTATCATCTAGCCAGGAGACCGAGGACCCTCAGGACGTGAGCGTTTATATTTAGCAAGCTCCGTCTGTCCTTTGTGACAAAGCGGTGGCACGGGGCGTCTCCTTTCAGCGCTGACACAAACACAGCCTGACTGCCAGCCGTGCACAGCTCCCTGCACACACAGCATGGAGGTGCCGGGGGGCCACCAGGCTGTGCCACCGCTGCCTGCAGTGACCGCACTGCAGCATGGACACAGATGCACAGTGGGAGCACTGCTGCAGCAGCCAGTGCTGTTGGTGTGGCTGGGGTTCGAGATTTTTGCTCTTCAGTGCATAATAAAAACATCTGAAATAACACAAGGGGAAAGGGAGGAAGGTGCGGTCATTAAGGGGCATTCTGTGCTTTTGCACACCTTTGTGTCTCCTAGAAGAGCTGCGCTGGCACACTGGGAAGGGCTGCTGCTGTTTCCAGTAACTACGAACACTCCGCTAGTCACGGACAGCAGCCAAGTTGCAGAGTGGCAATACAGCAACGCCGTGACTTCCAGCAAAGGCAGAGCCAAATTCTTCCTTTCTACCTCAGCGCAGAACAAACAGATTTGGTAGAAGCCGTATTTTTGCTCTGCGACTTTGTAATAGCTGACTAATACTAACACCTGTATGATCAGCTGTACGTCTGAAGCAGGCACTGTAAGCAGCACATGCCACGACACAGATGGGGGCATTGCACAGTGACATTCCATCAGCACAGCTCTCCCTTCTGCTGCACCCAATCACTCAGAGCAGAACAGTGACCACAGCGCAGTAACACAGAGGCTGTGCTCAGTGCAGATGAAGCTCTCCTTACCCTGTTCCTCGCCTTGATTCTTTTATAAACAAAATCAGGGAACGTCTTTCTGGGAATGAAGCGACCCGAGCCCTCGGTGACAAACAGGTTCCCGTCCTCGAGAACAACTTTCCCCTGACTGATGACCACAGTGGGAGCCCCGTGACACTCTGTGCCTTCAAATATGTTGTACTCCACATTCTGGAAGACACAAACCAGGCTGTTTAATACTCAGAACGAGGTCAACACTTCACTGCGCTGCTCTGCAGTGAGCGCAACCCGTGTAAGCTCTGTGTTCTGGCAGCAAAGCACTGCAGCTCAGTCACTGCTGCTCAGCCCAATCCCACCCCTCCCAGCTGTCCAGCAGTGCAGCAAGCAACACGTGTTGCATTTTGCAAAGGAAATGCAAGGTCTTCCACCTGCTCCTCCACTCACATGGTGAATGCCCTCATCTTTTTGATCTGCAGAAATATACTGCTTTGCCACTCCCTTCCAACTGTAAAATCAGCTCAGGAAAATAATTAAAAAGATATCTTACCAAATTGTGGGTTTTTGCTGAGATGATTTTTGTAGCCTTGGGGTTCCACAAGACCAAGTCTGCATCAGAGCCCACCGCGATTCGCCCCTTCCTGGGGTAGCAGTTAAAGATTTTGGCGGCATTTGTGCTGGTCACCGCCACGAAATCGTTCTCATCCATCTTCCCTGAGACCTGAGCAGCAGGAGGAGGGAAGGGCCGTTCAGTACAGGACAGCACAGCAGTCCCACCGCAACCAAATCATCCCTGGGAGCTAAGGATGCACTTAGAGGGTTTGTTTTCTGCACTGGGAAAGACAAGGTCTCTGAAAGGGCTTCCTTTGTGGGCTCAAGTTCCCTTTTCAGGAGTCTCCCATCCACCAGAGATGGCTAAGAATATTTCAATACAGAAAGACAAGAAGTGAACATAAGTAGTACTATTTATCATCAATATTAATTGCCTTAAATATCTTAACTCTCTTGAGTTATCTTAAGATGAATGGTATTTATCTCAAGAACAAAGCCTCCATCAGACCGTGGCACAGTTCCCCACAGAGCTCTGTGCCACGTGGTGTGACACAGGGATGCTCCTGGGGGCAGCAGCCCAGGGCTCAGCACAGAGCTCAGCGCGGGGCCGTGGTGGCTGCAGGCAGACAGAGGCACTGTGGCAGTGCTCCATCCCCACCCCCCTGTGAGCACCAGCACAGAGCAGCATCTCAGCCCTTACAGCGATCACTGAGAGCTGTCTCCTGACTGCAAGTCATGGCGCGGGGGCTGCTCCCCCACTGCAGCCTTTGAAGAGGCTTTGAAGGCACTCGGTGTCACATTTCCTCCATTGCCAAGCTCTTTTGAAGGAGCCGTCTAGACAGTGTCACACTGCAGGGCTCATTTGAATTAATGAGAGATCTGACATCATCCGATTTGAGCACTGCTCACATCCACTCGCATTCACAACTTGGAAGGAATCGGGTTAGTTATCCCTGCACCTACCACACACTTCTCCCAGATCATGGCCATCCGCTCCTCGATGCCATTCGTCCCCTCGGGGATGAGGGTGAAGTTGTCCTTCCCCACGGCCTTCTGGGCGGTGGTGAACGTGCAGTGAGCGCTGCCTGCCACCTGCAGGTCCCCGCTGCACCCAAAGAGAGAGATGGTCAGAGGACACCACAGAGACAGCAGCTCTGAACGGGCTCCTCAGCAAACCTGCCCTTCCTGCAGAGCTGCCGCGCTGGGCAGGCTCACTGGGAGCTGCGTGTGACACAACAGCCCCGGGCCCTGAGCTCTGACTGAGGGATGTGGGCACTGTGCATGGTGGGGGCAGGCTGGGGTTGGACTTGGAGATCTTGGAGTGCTTCCCCACCCTGAACTGTTCTGTGACTGTATGATATACACTGATCTCATCAATGCAGGCTCACAGGCAGGCAACTTAGACCCCTAAGTCCCACTGGAAGTCAAGTGAAGAGGTACACAGAGGTGCTGCACTCCGTTCACTCACAGAGAATAAGCACTGGGATCTTCCAATAGCAGTAGCCATAGCCTCATGAGCACGTTTGCTATTTTCTCCTAAACTGGCTGTTATTTCTATTTATTCAGTATCTTGATCTCTGTACCTTCCTTTTGAACCTCAAACCCTTTTAATATGAAGATGGTTCTAAGAAAAACCATTCTTCTGATGCATTTCCAAAATACCTTTTAAAGCAAGGGTATGGTCCAATACAGCAAGCACACCTCGGTCCCATAATGCGCTGCAGGTTACGCAGTGCTGTGTGGACATGCACTGCACCTGGCTGCAGCCAGCCCCGAAGGGTCAGTGCTGCATCCTGGCTGCAGTGCAGCACACACAGATGTATTTCTGTTTACCCATCCCTGTGTCTGTGGGGCTGTCGGTGTTGTGTTTGTGCACAGAGATGCTCGTGCTGACATGGGGATAACAACTGACTGAAGCAGCCCCACGTGCACCATCCCCAAGCACGTACAGTTCAGATTTCAAACCTCGTGAACACCCAATGCTGCTCTTGATAAAACCCTTCCTCTGATGTCAACACCGAATGGGGAGCTCAGTGTGGAGCTCAGCGGATGCACAGGCTGTGCTGTGGCCCCACAGCCCCCCCCCGGCCTTATGACACCCCCAGCACTGCCCACATCCCCACACCGGCTGTGAGCCCCGGGCTGCACTCACCAGGACAGCAGGGAGGAGAGGCGCTCCGGCGTGGTGGGGTCGGGGCTGAGCGGGGGTGAGGTGACGAAGGCCGCAGCCTTGGCCCAGTTCTTGCTCCAGTAGTGCGAGCCGTCGGCACCCAGGCTGGCAGTGATGGGCTCACCGTACACCACAGTGCCTGCAGAGCAGGGGTCAGTGCAGAGCTGTGAGCCCTCAGCCTCCATTCACAGCGCACTCACTGCTCACCGTGCCACTTTCATTTCTCCCCGGTGTCCTCAGCACTACAGCTGTTTAAACTCAGACTAAAACCTCCGATTACCTCGGATGACGGGGAAGTGCTGCCAGAACACGCTGTGAATGCATCTATTCATCCTCAGAAAAAACGTACACTTCCAGCTGCAATTTGCTCTGCAGCCTCGGGTTGGGTATTGGGAAAAAGAGAGCGGCCAGGTGCTGGCACAGCTGCCCAGGGGTGGGCAGTCCCCATCCATGGAGGTGTTCATTCTGCGGTGATGTGGCACTGAGGGACGTGGGCAGTGGGCACGGTGGGCTGGGTGGGGATCTCAGAGGGCTTTTCCAGCAGCAATGGTTCTGTGATTCTATTATCTGTACCAGCTGGTGTCCCTCTGGCTGGGAGCAGACGTGGCCATGCACTGCTGCTTTCTCAGCACACTGCTCTGTACCTGGCTCCCTGCAGGAGCACAGCTGGCTCTCCCCACCACTCCCTGGTTTGAATTTAGAGTTTGTTCCAGTTCCATTTTTTCATTTAGCTCATGATAAATGATTAGGAGCTGTTTTCTGTTCTTTTTTCAGCTGCATCTACTGGGATTCAGGTGTCAAAGTTTCACGTGCAGCTCAGAGCAGAGAGCTCCGGCACACGGTGAGGAACAGCCAACACCAAAAAGTGAGCACCCTTAGAGAGAGAACTGGGGTGACAACGAGCTCTTCGGCCCTGCAGCTAGAGTAGCATTCCTGCACGTATGTGGCTGGGCTCACTTAGCGTGCAGACGTGACGTAGAGCCTTACCTTTTCTCTTTGCTTGAGCTACCACATCCGCTGCACTTTTGCTCATTATTTTCGTGACGTACAAGGGGCAGTTGGCTTGTTTTGCTATTGTAATTGCACGGTACACCGCCTCCGCTTCAACCTGCAGGCACAAAAACAGGCACAGAGCATCTCCTCGCAGCCCCGAGGAACCACGAGCAGCAGCTGCCTGCAGCTCTTTGGAAATGTGGGCAGCGTTACCTCCTCAGGGCGGCTCAGGACGTGCCCCTCAGGCCCAGTGATCCCAATGTCCAGCAGCCTCTTCTGCTCCTAAGGGGACAAAGATGAACGAAAGCAGTCGGTCTGAAGCAGTGTGGAACACGGACACCGTGTTCAGAAGCACCCACGGGCTGACAGCAACGAGGAATACAACGATGTGACACCACAAAACACGGGGCGGCAACGACCCTCCAACCTGTTTGTTCAAATAAACCAATTTCAAGGATCGGGATTCTGCTTTCTGAACGTAAGCTACAAGGAACTGCACGTCTAATTCTGCTGTGCTGCACCCACCTGCAGTGTTTGCCTAGCACTTTTCTAATGGGAGAAAGGAAAATAATGAATAGTTTGCGATACCAAATAAGGTACTGGCTGTTGTTTTTGGTGACACTTATTATCAGCTGTAATGCAGATCACTGAAAAAACACAGAACTCTTCAGTCTTCTCAAGCAGTCAAGACACCTGGCTACACAGGAGTTCTCTACAAGATAGATAGAGAGATAAATAGCACCGAGGGCGGGCAGGCAGCCTTCAGGGAGCCCCTCAGAGCTCTTGCTGGGAACTACTGAGCAGATTTCTGTGATGAAACCCAGGTGAGTGTGTGCAACTGGGGGGATGCTGCTGATTTTACCAAGAGCCCCAGACCCCCCTGCACCTTCCTGCCACAACAGGATTTCCTATCAGCCCCGTCCCTCCAAAGCTTTGGTAATCAGATTGTCCTGGAGGCCAAATCCCACCACCAGGTGCGTGTGGGCGGGTGGGAGAAGGGGTGCGATGGAGGGAGAGCCACAGCCCCCAACCTCTTCACATCTCAGTTAATGCGCAAGGAGCAACCAGAGACTGCTCTGCTGCAGCGAGGTCAGCCCATGCCGGGAGGTTTCTGTCAGAGGTGTTACACTGAACGACCCAGGTGATGCCAGCAGACAGCAGGCACTGCAGAATGCACACCGACTGTCCTCACAAAGCAATGGCGTCCAGAGCAGGCTGCTCCTCTGTCTCACTTGGACACATTCCTATTGATTTTGCGGCATCAAATGAGCACTAAAAGCATGCTGGCACCTCCTAGCAGGCAGTACGGCCCATCTGCTAAGTCAGCGTTTTGCCTCACACCAAACGACTCCAATCAGCCTGCAGTTTAAATGAATGTAAGCACAGTACCTCCTCAATGATGTCCCCGTTTTCAGCATGCACTTGGGCTATGGCCCCCAGGTCTCGAATAATGCAGAAGATTTCATACATCTGCCAAGAGAGAAATGGGCACCCAATATCAGACCAAAGATGGATTCTGCTCGCTGTGGGTCCCTGCTTCCACTGCACAGCAGCTGCCTGCATTACCTGGGCGTCGGTGCACTGAAGTCTGTCCTTGTAGGCCATAAAAACCAGGAAGGAGTTCACACCTTGGGAAAACAAGAAGCATGGTGATGGCCAAAGCTCAGAGCCCGGGCACGGCTGAGCTCTGTGGGCTCAGCTGAGAGCCAACCAACACTGGCCTCTCTTGTTTCTAAGCACTGCTACTCAGCGCACTATTTCCTTAGAGAAACGGGCACGCGGCGCTTTGCACACAGCATTGCACACAATCCCTATAGTGTTCTAAACGATTCATGGGACACAGAGTCAAAGTCTGAGAATTACCAGCATGTTTTATACGGATAAAGGCAACAACTAATTCCAAACTACGATCAAACCACAAACAAGCTGTATTTCATGACAAGGTACATACAAAAAATATCTGCCTTAAGCTCCAAATGGTCCATTACTTCAGCTGCTCCACGCTTTAATAGGAGGTTCACTGCAAATTTTTATGTTAAATGGCCAATTAAGGCCTTGTTTGCAAGACTGCAAATTACACTGAAGTCATTTAGCTTTGTATTAGCATATCTGAAAGCAAAATGCAGTTCCAAACTCGGCATTAAGGATTAATGAAAGGCACAAATTCCTGACGCCTGGCCAGCCCCTCCCTGGGCTGCATCCAAGGATGCTTAGGCTGTGCAGGAATTAGAACACAAAGGACATCTCCGGGAAAAGCCCAGCGCTTCATCTCACTCTGCGAGCCCAACCTCCAAAGTTTTTACATACATAGTTTCTGTAGGTCAGAACTCAGGCCCTTACCCTTGTCCTTCACCAGCGCCTCCAGCTCCTCCCGCAGGCTCTCGTGCCAGCGGGGGATGTCGATGTGCAGCGCATAGTCGCAGCAGGCCCTGCTGTCAGCACGCTGCCGCCACTGCTCGTAGGCAGCCAGCAGGCTCGTCCCAGCCTCGGGCAGCACGTGGTCCACTGAAAGACACCGCACGGCATTGGGGTGCTGCCTGGGGACAGCTGTGTGTGGCTGGAGGAGCTCCTGGGGTCACCGCAGCCACTGCCCCAAGGAGACGCTCCAATAGTAACTCATATGCACAGAATAATAGACCCATTCGAGTTGGAAGGGACCTCCAAAGGCCACCTGGTGCCACCCTCTGCAGCGAACAGGGACACCCACAGCTCCATCAGCACTCAGAGCCCGTCCCCTGCCCTGGGCTGTCTGCAGGGATGGGGCACCTCCACCTCTCTGGGTGGACAGACGGAGGCACAGAGCTGGGGCAGGGCTTGCCGAGTTCCCTTCAGACAAGTGCTGCTGTGGGCTTTGGGATCAGAATAAGAGCAAATAGAAATCAAAACTGACATTTGTAACAAAGTGGATCCTAACTCCCAGAGCTGATAAATTTATAAATATAGCTGTATAGCTATTAAAAATATATGGAATGGTGATTAACGTTTTCTTCTGTTCTATTGTCATGAGATTCAGGTTGGATATTAGGAACAATTTGCTCTCCAGAGAGCAGCCAGGCGCTGGTACAGCTGCCCAGGGTGGGCAGTCCCCATCCATGGAGGTGTTCAGAGCGGGGATGTGGCACTGAGGGGGCGGCAGTGGGACTGCGGGGTGGGCAGGGTTGGGGGTCTCAGAGGGCTTCTCCAGCCCAAACGGTTCTGTGGTTCTACGAGATGAAGCAGGAACAACTAAGTGTGTTCAATATGAATGTACTGCAAGAGGAGGTCACCGAAAAGCACATCATGCATTCTACTCTGCTTTTTAATGCTTCGGTTACTACAGAAAAATGAACATTTCTCTGCTAGGAGAACGAAGCACTGCCATGCCAAAGGCCCCGCACAGCGCCCAGCTCAGCGCTGCCCATCTTACTTATCATCGTGGTTCCTCCCGCCAGGGCCGCTCTCGTGCCTTGGTAGAAGTCATCAGCAGAGGCCATCCCCATCACGGCCATCTGCAGCCGCGTGTGCACATCGATGCCGCCCGGCACCACCAGCTGCCCGTAGGCATCCACCGTCCTCACCCCGCTGGGAACAGCCAGGTTCTCTCCGATCTGCCTGAACACAGCATTCAGGTGAACACACAGCCCGGCCCCGCAGAAAGGAACTTTGTGCAAATCAAACAGCACTGGGATCCGCCCGGCAGCGACGTGACAGAATTTCACTTACTTTATTAAACCGTCTTCCACGTAAATGTCAGCATAAAAAGACTGGTCGTCGTTGACGATCTTTCCGCCCTTAATCAGAAGCTGCTCACTCTAAGTGGAAAAGAAACAAAAGTAGGATTTCTTCCCGTGGAGGCTCACGGTGAGATGTGCGGTTGGAAGCTGCAAGCACCGCTAACTGCATCACATTGACCTGCTAATTTACTGACATAATTAGCTTTTCCGGTCCCGGTGGAGGTGGTAACGCCTCGAGGCCTTTCCTCCTTTCAAAGTAAGGCTGCGCACGGCTGTCAGATTGATGAGATCTTTAACCAGAAATATCAGAAAGCGGGGGAGCTGCAGCATCAGAGGGCTCCTTTCTGACCCTCTGCTATATTAACGGATATCAGCGAGGCCGCAATGGGCAGCGCTGAGGGCACAAACACAGCGAGGGATGCACGCGGGGCTGCCGACTGCCCCAGCATCGCGTGCTGCAGCGGGACAGCGCGCAAACACGTCAGGGTGCGGGCAAAGGGGCCTCCGCGGCACGCGAAGGAACCGCGAACAACTGCACTGCCTTTCGGAAAACGCATTTATCGCATCGCTATTGTTCGTGCGCGTCCCATAACATCAATCACGAGGAGCCTCCGCGCCGGCTGCCCCACGGGCACGGCGCAAATCCCCGCCCCCGGCCGAGATGTCGGCTCCGCTCCGCGCGATGTGTGCGGGGAACGCAGCCATGGGCCGGCAGGAAAAAAAAGGAAAAAAGGGAAAAAAAAAAAAAAAAAAAAAAAAAAAAAAAGAGGCAGTGTCGCCGTCTGGAGATTCCCCTCACTTCTGCTCGGAAGCCCCGGCAATAGGAGCAGGGAATCCCCTCCTACAGCAGCGGCGGCGCCGGTTGGCGGAGCGCTCCCAAACAGAGCGGCGACAACAGGCGGAGGATCTCCGCCGGACCCCCCCGCAGCGCTGCTGGGGATGAGGCGCGGGGCATTGCGGGGCATCGCGGGGCTCGGGGCGCTGCGGGGAGCGGAGCCGCCGCCTTTGTGCGCGGAGCGCGGCTTTGTGTGCGGATCGCGGCGGGCCGCCGGGCAGACAAAGGCGCAGAGCCGGAGCGCCGGGTCACGCGAGGCCGCCGCCACCGAAGGGCCCCGCGCCCGAAGCCGCGATGCGGGGCCGGGGGTCGCGGTTCGGGGCCGTACAGCCCCAGCGCGGCAGAGCGCTCTCCCAGAGGAGCCGAAAGCTCCCAGCCGGGACGCGCGGCCAAGCTCGGCTCTTCCGCTCTCGCTGCGGGACAGCACAAGCCCGGCTTCCCCCCCCGGAGCCCCTCACCGTGCCGCGGGAGCCGCTCCTCTTGCCCGGGTTCGACATCTTCCGCCGCTCCGTGTGTCTGCGCTGTGCCCGGCCGTGCGCGGCCCCGCGCCTGCGCACCCCCCGCCGCCGGCTCCCCCCGCCCGCCGGGGCCACGCGCCCGCTGCTGCCGTCGGAAGCGGCTCCGCGGCCGCAGGACGGGGCTCCGTCAGAACCGGCACGAGTAGTAGCCCCGCTCCTGAGACCGGCACTACCCCGGTGGCCCCGTGCTGGCCGTCCCCGGCCCCCGCGCGGGGCTCCCTCGACGGCACGGGACGACGGCGCGGGACGGAGCGGCGGGCCCAGCCGGCCCCACGCGGGCACGCACCTGCCGGCAGCTGTCGGGCGTCCCTCCCGCGGTGGCGGCACCCGGAGAGCGCGGCGGGGGCGGTGCAGGGCTGCTGCTGCCGTCGGACGGGGTCGCGAAGCCACGGGACCGACCGCCGCCGCCGCCGAGCGAGGGGAAATCCAACGTCTTATTGTCGAAGGCGTCCTCCACGCTGCAGAACATCCCGCCGCGCTTCTGCCGCGGCCGAGGGCTGCCCGCGCCCAGCCCCGCAAAGCAGGCGGGCAACGGCTCGGCGCTCCGCTCCGCCATGGCGGGCACCGGGCGGCACCGCGCGGGAGGAGCGCCCGCAGCCGCTCAGCGCCCACCTCCGACGGCCGCGCCCCGTCCTCTGGGAGCGCCCCCCACCGCGCCCGGCGCTTCTCCGCGCCGCCCCCCGCCGCGGGCGGCACTCCGCAGCGATGGCAGCGCCGTGCCGTGCCCCGGGCTGCTGCGGGTGGGCACGGAACCCGCGCGCTGCTGGGGACTCCGCCCGGGGCTCGGGTGCGCGGTCAGCGGTTGGACGACGGCAGAGTTCAGCGCTGAGCCCAGCGAGAGGGGCTGCGTTTTGTTCCGGGTATCATCGATGGTTCAGGTGGAATTTCAGCTGTTTAAAATCAGGCATAATGGACAGGGTGAGCGAAGTGCCCGTGAGTAACGCCAGGCTCCCACCTGGCCAGGAGGAAACAATTCACCGATTTCAAGGTTTAAAACAGCTCTTTTTATTAAAAGTTTACAATAATTTATGTATTTTACAAATGAATAGAAAGTCTCTTGATATATATCATATGAATCACGATACAAAAATATGTGTAAAATTCTGTAATTGATCGATGCAGCCCCGCCTCGGGCCCAGCACTCACTGCCTCAGCACCGACCCAACGTCCTGCGCTCGGGATGCGGCTGTTGGAGGTCACAGAGGGGAGCACGCAGCGCAGCGGCCGGGGGAACCGTTTTCTCTGGTTTGCATCGATGTTCAGCGCTCCTTTTTAGCGAACATACCGCGCATCAGTCCAGGCTGCGCTCACGTACTCACAACACAGATTCCTGAGCCCGCGGCTGCCGGTGGCTCCGTTCAGGAGCTGCGTAAGGCACTCAGGGATGCGCTGAAAGCTGTGGGTGCCATTGGAGCACAGCACTCACTGACGGCCGCGCTCCTGCAGCCAGGTGAGCTGAGATCCGAGCGGCTCTGAGTTCAGCTGTGTCGCATCAGTCCGGCCCAGGCCGCGCCTCTGCCCAGTGCTGCAGCACCCGAACTGGGAGCAGCTGTGACTCCTTTGGCGTTCCTTCAGAAGCTCCCCACGCCGCAGATAGCACATTACACGCTCTTTCCAAACTCCGGTAGGTGAAGTAAGGCTGCTGTAGCAGAGCAGCAGTAAGAGGGCAATGCATTCAGTGTGTGCCCCTCCGCCCTGTTTGGAGCAGGGCTGGGGCTGCCCAGAGCCCCTCAGCCCCGAGCATCCCCACACCGAGCACAAAGCGCTTGTGTTGAGCTCAGCAGCACATCTGTGTCGCTGTCCTTCTGTGCCTTTAGACAGAAGAAGCTATTTATAAAACATTCTTCGAGCCATTATTTTCTTTCCTATGTACATAACTTTTTACATATAAATATTAACATCTACGTAAGCGTAATCCCTTATTTACACACGGACCCGTCCTGTACAGCTTTCTTACTAAAGAAAACACCGTAAGGAAGTCTAACCAAGAGCTGGACCCCGTGCAGCACACACAGAACCGGGGCCTGAGCTATGGGGGAACTCAGTTTGGAGGCGGTTCTCTGCCCCACGCTGCCCCCCTGGTGGGGTTAAGGCATTCTGCAGATGCCAGCAGAGCGCATCCCATGCCTCTCTGGCTTGCAGTATCTCCACGAGGGCCCGCAGTGTGCCACACACAGCTCTGCGCAGGCACTGCCATGTGACTGAGTGCGTTAAGACATGGCGTGTAAGTGGAACTCAAAATGGACGTTTGGGATTGGACTTCTTTGCGCACAGAATGTGGAAGTGAAGGTTTGGCTCATCTGTGTCACCCCAGAAAAGGTGCTTGTAAGGGGTGGAGCTGGGATGGGGCACGTGGCTCCTATCAGATAATCACACGCTGATATCGAAGTCCGTAACCTTTGGTTCACGTTTTGTCCCATGACTTCAGCACAGACGGAGCTCTCCTCTGAACAGTTTGCACTCCGGCAGTTGAGCCGCTGGCTCCCCGCGCTGCCCAGTGCTGATGGAGGGCTGCTGTGCCAGCACCGCGGCTTTCCGATTTTGTTATCCACGGATTCGCTTCTCAGCTTCCTAAACCTGCCGTGGTTGCAGAAGCAGTGCGGGTACCTACGGGGTGAACAAACACAGGGGTGAAGCGCAGCGAGAGGCCCCTCCTGCCGCGACGCTGATCCCAAACACTGCAGCAGTTCTGGGGAGCCCCTCCACACTGCGGGGTGTAGCTGCTCAGCAGCGCGTGCAGCTGTGTGAAGGAGGGCTGCAGCAGCAGCCGTGCAGGGCTGGAACAAACTGCTTTGGGAACACAGAGCCAGCGTTAGCGTGGCTCCTGGACAGGAGCGTCCAGCACTGGCAAAGCCTTCTGTTTATTTGGCCACGTACGGTGCTCACTGGTGAATCTGTTCTACACCTGCATGTAACTGTCGTGCAACTGCGCAGTGGTGTTTAATTGCTTAATGACGTTTGATTGCTTTTTAAGAAGACAGATCTATTAGCTAACAACTCTAATTGCACACAAACTGCATGGGTCTATTTCTAAGTAAGGAAAAAAATATCGGGTGGGGAATTTGCAGCTGCTGGGGTTCCGCAGCCACCCTACCAGAGCAATTATTGCAGGCTGGGCTGGCTGTGCTGGGCTGGCAGGGGTGAGTGGTGCAGCCCCCCCAACAAAGCTGTCACAGCACTGCCATCTCCTTCACATCCCCGTAACGGTCCTCCTGTCAATTTGTGGCAGCCCCGGGGCTTTTCCTGCTTGTTACGAGAATGAAGCCAGCCACTGGGACAGCCCTACTTCAGCAAAAGCCACCGACGGAACAAATTTGCCAACATCTGCCTCTGCAGATCTTTGTAACAAAGCCATCACAGGTCTGAGCTCCTCGGACAGGTTCTTTTCCTGGAGGAGGTTTGTCTGGGAGCTCTAATTGCCCAGTGGGGCTGACACATCCCTGCACATCACCCACACTGCTGCGCAGGGCAGCCCCTGCGGTGCCATGCCTCCTGCCAAGCACTGCCCTGCGTGCTCTGTGCCCGCTCACACCACAGCCCACTCCAGCCCTGCACCTCACTCAGCCCCAGCCTCCTCTCCTGCCCCTCCAGGAGCTGAGTGTGACTGCTGGAACTACCTAGCAGAATCCTGGGCTGGGTGCAGACACGTCTCTACCCTTAGGAAGCCAGGCTGAGAAGCAGGAGCAGGGCAACAACACCTTAAACTTAAGCCAGGCCAAAGAGTCTTTGTTCTCACTCTTCAGAATTGTCATTCTCTGCAGTACATCACAGAAGAAAACCTTTCTGCAGCTCTGTTATGCACACCATAGTGGTGCTGGCAGGGACGCACCAGCCCCTCACTGTGACACCACTGGGCAGCTGGGCCTCCTCTTCAGGCCCATCACGTGAGATCTTTACAAACGAAGAGGAAGAACTCACAACAAGCTGTGACTGACAGCACCGTGACTTACACAAATGAAGTTTAATCCAGCTAATTTGTGTGTATACTCAAAATTCCATTCCTCAGACAATAGTTAAGGGCTGTGCCATGCATCTCAGCCCCCTCAAAGTGAAGGGGCACAAAGCCCACACGTCCCCAGCTCACTCACAGTTCATTCTTGGGACTCTGACTGAATGAAACGTGAAAGATTGATAAAGGTGAGTTTATTTTAGCTGGTCATCTTCTCTTGTTTCCTCCCTAACAGAGGAGGAGGAATCCTGCCCTGTCTGGAAGATACAGTCATGATATGAGAGCAAACCAAGGGGAGAACGCTTTGGACCTCATGGAAGAGGGATCTGCAGTGCTGCAGCCCTCCTGAAGGTGGATGATAAAAAGGGCAAAGTTTGTTTTAAAAACAGTGCTCCATGCTTCTACAGTGCAAGTCTCAGGTTTGTGCCAAGTTAGGGCTGAACGGGTATCTTGATTCCAGTTTCTGCCTTGTTGGTTCTGGTGAACAAAACATTACATTGCTGACATTACACCCATGTGAAAACAGTTGTCCTTGCAGTGTCTAACCCATGTAGCATGCCAAGACACGGGCAGCCCGAGCAGAAAGCTCTCTGTGACACTGCTCCAAACCTCAGCTCTGTGCTGGATGCTGCGCTTTGGGTGAGCAGAGCACGCTGTCCTGCCCCATAGATGGGAACCAGCAGACACTGCTGCCAAAATGCAGCAGCTGTGGGAAGGCCCGACAGATGTGAGGGCTCTTTTAAACGTTAATCAAGGCGTTTAACCCCGTATTTATGCAAGCTCACAGATCAGACTTTGACTCTTCCCACGGAAGTGCAGACCCCGAGTTCAGGAGGTTTGAGGGGGAGGGCCCTGCAGGAGCTGCGGCACAGAGAGATCACAGACAGCTCTGCTCCTCACAGCAAACGTGAGGACACTTGTATGAATTAACTGTGTGCTCAGCATCGAACACCACACCACACAACAGGGCTGCACATCAGAGTCGTGCTTTGACCATCTTGATGGCTTCCATCCTTCCACTGAGCTCTCCTGGAAGAACTCACGACGAGCACACAGCTCTGCTCATATTCACTGCTGGGTCTGAAGCTGCTGCACTCCCGAATCTCAGAGGGAAACTCGATCAAACAAACCCTGTGCTATTCAAAGGTGATGGAAGCACCACGCTCAGGTGCTCAGAAAGAGAGCAGGAGTGAGTCTGTCCATCTTACTGAAATGGCTGGCTGCAAGCTGACCTTAACAGCAACACACGTCAGCAGAAATATTTTTCCAGCAATGTTAATTCTAAGCTTTTTACTGCTTGGGGGGTCCTGCTTCATTACAGAAACATTGTTCTCTGCTTAGCATGTTAAGTGGCTGCATATTGTAACAGTATTTGATGGAGAAGGACGTAATGCCCTTGTCTTTCCTGGGTTTGTGTCCAATTCAGTGCAACAAATCAGACCTGTGTGAAGGTCTGTTGCTCTGGAACAGCATCTCAGATAACTACCATAAAGCAGACGTTCTGCTTACAAGGAAAACCTCATCAGGTTTGCTTCACATTGTTTTCTGGTGGAATGGGCTGAACGGTAATTTGCAGCCCTTTACTTTGACTTCGTGAACTGAAATCTCCCCACATCAAGCCTCCAGTCCGCGCTGTGCTCAAGGACCAGCGATGCATTCCTGCCCGAGGACCTCCGCCGCACCTCGTCTCACACACTGCAAATTCAGGCTGACACTGTCATTTCTGTGTATCTCCATGTGCTTCAGCCTGTATCAATCCCTGAAATATTAAAGCAGAAAAACGGCGCGAAGCACTCCACACTTTCCTGTATGTTGGTTATTATTAGTCTGCAGGAAACCCCTCTGTTAATATTGAGCCACATTCTGCTCTTTACTGGGACCAATTACACAGGATTTACATCACAGTAAACATGAGCAGACTTTGAGCCTTTTGCTTTATATGCTCCCATTCATCCCACTGGGGGCTTCCTGAAGTCTTGAATTTCCCCTATTTGGCTCATGCTAAACAAAGATGTTTTGAGTCGTTCTGCACAGCAAAGACTTCCCAATTAGTATTCTAATAACGTAGCTCATTAACCTTGTCTCCATACCCCTGAGAAGCCTTTTACAGCCCCTTTAAAAATGAATGGAAATATACAGGATGTGGCTGATGGAACGATACAGCAGAATGTAAGCTCTGGTAGCTCATCATCTCTCCTGTGGATCGTTGCTGCAAAAATGTGCTGCTGACCTTAAAAAAAAATCTCTGCTGACAACTGAAGCGCAGCAATAAAAAGTGCAAATTGATTAAACAGTCAGCCAATAAAGTGATTTAGAGAAAAGTGATTATCTACCAAAGGAACAGCATAGCATGGACAGATCCAGCAGTGGTGTAAAAGGAGGTGACCCAACGGGACAGCTGCCAGCAGGACACTGCTGGGAGGGTGTGAAGGCACCCGGAGGTGCCATGGGGAGATAAAAAGATCGGGTGCTGAAGATCTTAATTTGGTGTTTCTAATTGCTCTCCTGCCTACAGTAGGAAAGAACGCTGAATATTCTTTGTTAAAAATGGTATGTCCACTCCTAAACTAAATTTATACTGCTGTAAGAAACATAAGGGCTAGAGGAGCTGGGTCACTGTCTGGGATTGCTGTCCACCATGAGCCTGAGGGTGGTTCACTGCTGGTCAAAATCATGGGGTTCAGGAGGAGGCATCTCCCCATGCTCCTGCAGTATGCTCCCATGTGCCATGAGTGCTAAATGGCAACGGCACCCACCCTGTAGGCTGAGGTCTGCTCTCCAGCCTTCTGTCACTGACAAATGTACATCAGCGTCTAACATTTTCAATACCTATTTAAGTTTAAACTAATTAAAATAGTAAATCATATCATAGAATCATAGAATGGCCTGGGTTGCAAAGGACCACAATGATCATCCAGTTCCAACCCCCTGCTATGTGCAGCGTCGCCAGCCACCAGACCAGGCTGCCCAGAGCCACATCCAGACTGGCCTTGAATGCCTGCAGGGATGGGGCATCCACAGCCTCCTTGGGCAACCTGTTCCAGTGCGTCACCACCCTCTGGAGGAAAAACTTCCTCCCAGTATCCAACTTAAACCTCCCCTGTCTCAGTTTAAGATCATTCCCCCTTGTCCTAAATTACTATCTTGTATTATCAATAGGAAACCTTTGCAGTCATGAATCTGGATTGCTGCCTAGGTGTGATCCTGCCCCACAGAGGGAATGTCTCTTTATGAGGGCAGACACAGTAACCATCTTTGTCATTCTTTGTTATCTGTGCCACTCTTCAGAGCAATTTAATGTCAGGTCCGGCTCTGAGGAGAGCTGTGCGGGGAGCCTGCAAGCAGCAGGGAAACTGGGGAGCAGGGAAATTGTCCTGTGAACCCCAACAGCATCGTGTGCTGCACTCCTCCTGAGGGACAGGGCTCCCCTGGTAGGCAGGGCTTGAGGCCACAAGGCCTGCTGGCCAAGCACACAGAGCACAGCTCTGATCTGTGGCGTATCTCTCAGCACACCTTTGGGATTTGGCTCAATGTATGCGTGCACACGTGCTGCTGAGATGCTAAAGCTTGTGCACTGAATGCAGCTCACGTGTGCAAGCACAGATCTTGCTTATGCAAACCTGAGCTTCAGCAAGTCACACTTCAGAAGGGTTGGCTATTTATTTATTGTTATTTTTGTGAAGAGGAGTGGGAGGAACTCCGCGGATGTCTGCACGTCTTCCGCCCACTGCAGAAAGCACAGATGGGTCTTTCCAGGATAACGCCAGCGGCAGAAGGCCAGCCGTGCTCAGGTCCGAGTTCTCAGGGCAATGTGCCCTTATTAAACTACGATCACCGGGAAAAAAAATACAGGTTTGGAGGCGCTCAAACCCTTCTATCAATACAAAAACTAACGGCCTTTGCGGCTAACCGGGCGCTGTGAGCCCGGCAGCGCGCTACTGCCCCCTACCCCCGCAGCCCGCAGCGCCGCCATCGCCGCCGTGCCGCCCGGAAGTCGGTGCCGAGCAGCCCCGGAAGTCGCGGAGCCCTGCTGCCCCGCAGCCCCTCTCTGTGCTGCAGCGCCACCTCGCGGCGCGGAGGACGGGGAGGCGGAGCTCTGTGCAAGGGGAGTTTGTGGTGGCCCCATTTAGGATCAGTAATTTCTAACGCTGAACGCAAACAGCCATGCGCACACGGACGTTCTGTGTCCGGCAGGCCGGGCAGGCGGTAGCCCTGCAGGGCAGCACAGCAGCAGCCTGCAGCTCCTTCAGGGCTGACATGTTCCAACTAATCCTGATGGACTCTGCTTTTGAGAGTGACCACTGATTTGAAAACAAACAAACAAACAAAATAACTGTTCTCATACTGAAATTCAATGTCTCAGTTATGGACAGATAAATGAGTAGTTTACATAAAGACCTCGGACTATTCAATTTTTTCTCTGCGTAATTATCATGAGTATGTTGAGTGAGTCAGACTGGTAGCCACACAGTTATGAAGGAAGTTATACAGCATAAGTAATTATATAATAAAAAAGCTTTTAGGAATCTGTCTGTCTTACCTGTCGGAGCTCCTTGGCCTCGCGTTCCTCCTGGTGCTCCCAGGGATGGGCAGAGCTGCTCCCTGCAGCCTGTGCTGCTGGGGCTCCAGGAACAGCGGGCAGCTTCTATCATCCACCAGCAGGTCCGGATTTGCACACTTGGCTCCAGTTCCCATTTGGCAAAGTATTGGTGGGACTCCTTTGGGGTTCTTCCTCCTTCACCTGTTGCTATAGAAGATTCCCTTTCCTGGCTCCAACCTGGCCTCGGGCGGCATGCTCTGCATATTTGTGCCTCCGTTCCTTGTGCCACCTCCCGCACCGCTGGGATCAGGGATGAGGTGTTCTCAGGTTCACTCTTTTTCAATTTGAACTTTTTAATGGACATTGTTGAGCCTTTTAGTGCCATTCAGGAATAGCAAACTCTAAATTAGTGTGCCAGTTTTGTCATCGTGCTGTGCAGCGTGGCCTACTGAAAACTTAAAGCCAAGTACAATTTCATTTCCTGAAGGGTTCAAACAGAGCTTTGTGTTTTTCCCCTAATACTGGGCTTGTGGGGTACTCAGCAAACCATTGGGCAGACCCTGTGCTATGATGAGACGCCTCGGAACACAACGCACTCCTGTAGTTCACGTTTACCTTTTCAGGAGTTATTCATCTGGAACTCTCTCTGTAAATTTCTTTCAAGACAGATTTGTAAATAACTATGAATCACAAATATAAATGACTGACATATAAAACAGGACGTAGTCACTTCCACAGAGAAGCAATTCTCTACCTGCTTAGCAGGGAACTAAAATATATTCAGTTTATCTGAATTAGTTTACTGCTCCTTAGGTAAAGCTGAGTTATTCCAAGCAGCAGAGCGAGGACCTCCACTGAACGTTATTCCAAGCAGCTGAGGCAGGGCTCCTTGGAGAAGCCCATAACTGTTAATAGAGGGAGGGGTTTTTTGGCTTTCTTCTTTGTCAGCTTAGTTCCAGCTTTTGAAAATGCGTGGTCAGAGGTTTCTGCAGTGCAGACCCCACCTGTGCAGAAGTTCCCACATAGCCTGGTTCATCTTCAGTCTGAAAGGGTCATAAAGGTTCACTCCTCCATCTCCAGCAGCAAAATACAAGATATATTTGGGTTTCTTGACATTGCAATATCTCTTTTTCTGCCTTGGCAACCAATGCCGTCTTCCAGTTAGTAACAATAGAAGCAATTCCAGCTTCATCAGTAGGCTGAAACAAGAAAAATATATTAAAACGTGGATCAAAGAGAAGTAAATCTATTCAAAAAGAACAAGCACAAAAATTCTGTAAGGTTCATATTTGCATATATCTGTTTGAGTTATACAACAAATAAAAAAGAACTTGTGTCATATCCCATTGACTTCCACGAGTAACAGAGGCCGTTCCTTCCAGTGCCGCTCATGGCCAACGCGGCAATCTCTGCCACCTCTCCAGCCACAAACGGGTTGGCCTTTTTTCTCCTGTTTACATGAGATAAAGGGTAATCCCAGCAACACCTCGGGCACACGTTACTTCAAGGCTTCAGGGACTTCCATTCTGGGGAGACATGGGCAGCCCTGGAGAGTGCACGGACACAGGCAAGGCGGCCTGTGCAGCACTGGGTGGGCTCTGTGCCACGTGGGGAGAGGAGGGGACCCCAGTGCAACCCGAGCGCTTACCTTCTGCATTTGGCCTGAAGGGCTATGACCAAAGAATGAAAGCTAGAGAGAAAAATAAAAACAAAAATAAAAACTGAAAAGGGGAGGGAAAAGGAAAAAATGGAAGAGAAGAAAGAGAGTAAGATTTTACAGTGTGTTTAGCTGAGAATAAGCCATGGTTACAGACAAGAGTGCAACAAGTCTTTGTGTTGGGATGCAGTACTGACTGTGGGGTGACCCCCAGGGCTGGCGGCTCGGCTCAGCTCGGGCAGTTACCTGCATCCATTGGGGCATGGAGAGCTACGGCCCAGCTGCAGCCTGGGGCAGGCGGGCAGGGAGATCAGCAGCTGAGGTCTTCTGATACTTCAAAAGTATGCACTGCTAAGGTTGGAGCTTGATTTTGGGCAAGAGTTCAGCTCAACTACTATTGTGCCTGTGGTAAGGGGAGACTTAGACTGGGTATAAGGAAGAAATGTGTTACAATGAGGGCAGTGAGGCACTGCACGGGCTGCCCGGAGAGGCGGGGGTTCCCTCTCTCAGGGGAGAGAGAGGGGAGACAGCACAGGTTGGGGAATGAGCTCTGAGCACCTGATGGAGCTGTGGGTGTCCCTGCTCACTGCAGGGGGGCTGGACTAGGTGGTCCTTTCTGGTCCTTTCCAACTCAAATGATTCTAAAATCCTATGATTCTACAGTTCTATGATTCCACCTGAGCAAGTTCCCTCTTGGCAGTTGCTCTAGGAATAGATGGTTTCACATGAGGGTCATGTTAGGGCAGAATTCGAGTTATGGTTTGGCCAGAACTGAGGCTGTAGGAGGAGGAGCGGTGCCGGGCACATGGGAGCTGCCTCTGTGTGAGATTGAGGTGGGAGCTTCGGGACAGGGAGAGAGCTGCGAGAAGGTAATTTATGCACAACAGCAGTTTTTATACGATTATTTTCTTAGCAAAGATGGAATGAAGTTACGGACATACACACATCATGTATCAGCTACTTCATCTGTTTTCCCTTACCTTTTCCTCTAACTCTTTTATTTGTCTTTTTTGGCCTTCAATTCTTTCTTCTAGCTCTTTAATTCTCTGTTCAATTTAAAATTTAAGAAAAATGTATTAACCAACCAAACACAAACGTACCCAGAAGATGTATTATTTTCAGGGATATGACTTGTATATACCTCTTCTAAAAAGCAAATGTGTGTTTTAAGCTGTAGAGGGGTGCAGCATCACGCACTATGTGTGACAAACCCATGAAAGCCAGAATGCCATTTCAAGGGATGCTCTGAGGCAAACAAAACCCGGCTCCAGGGACCCCCAGCGCAGCCCTGCAGGGGTGGCATGGAGCTCACCGTGCCCCTGTCCTGAGCGCTGCCTGCCCACTGCAGCACATACCTGCTGGGCATGTTGGACGAGCTCCATGCGCTCGCGCAGGATTTGGGCATCCCTCTCCCGCAGCTCGCTCATCACCTGGCGCTTCCACTGCTCTACTGCGCTCTTCAGTTTCTCTTTCTCCTCTTCTGAAAGGAGTTCGGAAATTTTGGCTCCAGCTTCTTGCTGCAGGGCATCATAGAGCATGGCTTCTAATTCCAGAATTTGCTAATCAAAAATAATATATATGGCTGTCAGCTCAACATGGTCACGGGTCATGGGAGGGTTTTGTGGGGAATTGGTCATCCTTCCCCTGTAAGACAAGGGGAGGGCTGGAGGGCGGTGTGCTGAGTCCTGCACGGGGCAGCACAGAGCTCAGTCTCAGGGCAGTGCACTGGGAGCCCCGTGCTGCAGGGCTGTGAGCAGTGTGGCTGCGGGGAGGGCCCCGGTCCCTCAATGTGCCACCCAAACACGAGGGTGTCAGCTCCTGCTTTCCTGGAGTTGGCAGACAGCCACGTGGAGAGAGGGAAGAGACAAAGTAGTGCGGTTGGAACCTCTGGGCTGATTGAAAATGTCAGAGATGTCTGCTGTGATAATTCAGCTGAATTCAAAACGAGCCATTTGCTCCATCTGAGGTGGCTGTTGCTGTTTTCTTATTATGACTTAGCAGAGTCAGGACAGAGCAACACTCATATTTACAAGAATAACAAGGAATTACACTTTGGAGCTGCAGACTTGGGTGAGAGCAGCAGCAGTTGCTCTGTCTGTGCAGGGATGGTGGGATATACAAGAAGGTTCTCCTTCCACTTGCAGCAATAACCCCAGCAAGCTGGCTGACCGTAACTGCCGTAACAAAACCCCGCTGCTGGGAACACGTTGCACCTTTGGGCCCCACACCTTGCTTACACACCATTATACCTCTCTGGTTAAATTGAGTTGTGAATAAAATGGAAAGAATTGAGCAATTCAGTGTCTTCGGGGCAGTTGTACTCTGTGTGACAAAGCGTTTCTTGGAACAAATTCCTCAGCAGCAATCAAGGGAGTGAAAGCCGTGCAAAAAGCGTGGCGGTTCCGGCTGGTAATCGGCTTGGCTGCGGCTGCGGGGGAGATTAGCAGCAGCTCATCTTGGGGAGCACAAAGGGAACATGGATGTGAGACAAGTTACACAAATCAAAATGGCTTTTACTGTTGGAATTTCAGGGAAGAACAAAGCTTTCTGGCTGCTTTCAGCCCGTGTTTGTGAGCATGAGGAAAGCTACTGCGCTGCCTGAGAATATGGGGAAGTGCAGATAATCCTCAGCCAGTTCTGCACGGACTAAGACTCACTTCATTATGCTCCTTCCTTCTGCTTGAGTGGTAGATAAGGAGCACCGAGCTGAGCATTTCACCAAACCAGGCTTAAGTCATCCACACAGGACCGGAAAGTGTACTGAAAGCTCTCCCAGGTGGTTTGACATCCGAGTAGATAATGGGTTTCCAAAAAAGAGGCATAAAAACCCATTGCTTCTCAGGAAGCAATCCTCAGGATTTAAGGGAAACCAAAAGAACAGGCTAAATCTACAGGTCAATGTATGCATTTATGTCTTTCATGACTATATATGTACTTTAACTGAAGGAAGTGGAACGGCTGAGGGCTGAGGAGGTGGTTGAAATGGCATAGGATCCATTAGTGAGTGCAACGAACCTCACCTAACAGCAGTTTCATTTCAAGTGTGCAGAATCCCATAATATCTCCAGGTATTTTGGTGGCAGGGACCATAATCTAAGATCTAAGAAAGAGTCTAGGCTAAAATCTCTGTTCTGTAAAGAAAAGCACTGTCATTAACTACAGCCTCTGCTAAATCTAAATTTGTGCTTAATAACTTTACATTTAGGTCCTAATCCTGCAGAGACAATGCATACCCGAGGACCACCATCCATAAGGAGCTCATTATGAGACCGGGGCACAGAGGATTTGCTTAGCATTCCACCCTTGCAGTCCTTGGGTCACTCCATGAGCAGCAGTGGCAGAAGCAGGGAGCATTTCTGGAGACAGCCCAGCACACAACAGGGGGGAAATGGATCCCGCTGGCACTGCCCGGTCCTCACCTTGTGCGCCTGGTCCAAGGACTGCTTCCTGAAGTCCAGCTCCTCATCCAGGTAGCCCTTCTGCTTGCTGAACTGCTCCTGGTGCACAGGGAGGTGTGGTCAGTGCCGTGCCTGCCCTCCCTGCCTTCCCGCAGTTTCGCCCCCACCCCGTTCCCATACCTTTTCATTCTCCAGATCCAGCATCTTCTGCTGCAGTGCGGACTCGGTCACCTCAATCTGCTGGAGCCACTGTGCACACAAAGAGAGCAGGGCTGAGGCAGAGGCTGGGGGCTGCTGGGGCACACGGCCACAGGCAGCAGTCAGCCCTCACTGGAACTTCAGAGTGCATCTATGCACTGCAAACATGCAGTTACTTCGCTAGCTGACAGGGGAAGGATGGAACCCACTGTGACACCTTCACTTTTCCAAGAATTGGTGATGCAAAAAAGCATTAGTTCAAAGTTTACCATTTGCCCTCCAACATTTTCCTAATTAAATAACTTTTTAAAGCAAACAGTTTGTGCAGATGGCTCGAATTTTCTCTTTATTCTGACAAGAACCCATCCAGGTGTAGTGCCCCATAGGGAATCATGGCCTTTGGTGAACACCCTCTGATTCATCCCCAGCACCTCCAGCAGCTGTTCTGAACACCAGGGCTCCACAGCCGTTACCTTTTCAGCCAGTGTGAGAACTGTCCTGGCTTGTATGACAACGACTTGCTCCTCGTTGGTCAGGTTCTGCACAAGATCAGAGCAGAATTACAACAAGTCCCGGCGCCCGGCAAGTAACCCAGCACTGGGCCACTGCTGTGTGAGATAAATACCAAATTAATGCATTCAAGCGACAATAAACTAAGGCAAATAAAATAGCATTGTAACACGGTGTTGCTGTAGGAGCAGCTGTAATTAACTACTAATGCTGAATGGTGATCACACAGGTGGGGAGATCTTCTAAAACTCTGGCATTAAGAAAGAAGATGCAGACGCTGGGTCTCGTTTTTGTCCAGCAGGGAATAAAAGCAGCTGCACCACACAAAACCAAGCTCTGTGGGATGTGCTGTTAGAGAAGAGATGCAGTCCTTGGCCTTTCCTTGCATGCACAACAAGTGTGACTGTGGACACAAGGCTGGAACAGCGCACTGCTGCTCAGCAGGGGTGGGAGGTGACCCCTGGGCACGGGACTAACCTGCCGTCACCGCTTCCAGTCCCGCATGCACTGACATGAACAGGGGGGGTTATCTTTCTGCCTTTGCCAGGGTCAGCCTCACTCACTGGTGCCTGGGTTTATGCGCATGCTTTTATTCCTCACACCCCAAAGATTTGGGGATTTGTCATGCTTCTGCCAATACAAGCGTCATTAATTGCAGCAGCGGTAAATATTGCTAATTATTTCAGTATCTTCTGATTCCTCTGCTATCTCCTGGCTTCAGGGCTGTTTGGAGGGGAAGAGGGTGGGTCTGAGCAGGGCAGTGAGAGCTGCTGTTCTGACGGCTCCAAGTGCCCCATGCACAGGGGCACCCACCTGCAGCTGCAGCGCCTCTGCTACACACATGTGTGGGTGTACATAAGATGTGTATGTGCACAATCACTTCAACCTGATACAGGTGAAACACTTTCAAACTTCTTACTATTTGCTTCTTCTCCTACTGCTGTTGTAACTTGCTGCATAATATCCTGCTTCCATTTAAACGCTTTTGGTGTCAGACAAAACCAAAACACACAGCCGTTAAAATGGAAATGTAAAGCAAATGCAGGGAAAGAGAAGAAGCACGAAAACCAGAATTTCAAAGTATTTTCTAAATCATTCACTGGCAATTTAAAGGCAGTATTGTGGTATCGAGGTCCTGTGCAGCACTTGCAAGAAGGCAATCAACAAAAACCTTGAGAAGCCGGGGAACACGTAGCACCTAGCTCAGTGCCTGCACTGCAGACAGCTTTGGCCATTGCAACCCAAGCAGCTTTGCTACAATAAACGTAAGGACAATGCGTACCAAAGCATGCACAATGTATTAAAGGAACATACACTTACGGCGTTATCCCCTAAAATGTCCAACTTTTTCATCAGCTCTGCCACTACTATGTCCTAACAAGAGAGGAATGGAAAACCAGGCGTCAGAACAGAGTGCTGGATTTGAGTTAGAGAAAGGAGAGCCAGATGTGAGGATCCCTTACTGTGACACCTTCTGCCTCGCAGTAAACCTGGAGAGGGCTTTTCCCCTCCGTGAAGGGAACGTGGTGGAAGTTGATAGCAGGCGATCTTCTTTCTCTCTCCTGAAAGAACGACGATTGTCTGATTACTGCACTCTTGTTATTGTTACATGCACCAGGATTGCCTCTGGCAGCTGGGCAGAGCAGCCCTGCCATGGCACAGCGGCTCTGCTGAAAATAACTTGGGGTGCTTTTCTTCTCGTTAGCACTTTCACGGAGCGCTTCGTCTTACAGCAACATGGCAGTCTGGGACGGGCCCAGCCATTGTGCCCCAGCCCCAGTGGCACCATGTGGGGCAGCAGCACAGCCCTGCAGCACGAGCTCACCTCCAGCTCCAGGATCCTGAACTCCAGGAGCTCGTTCTGGTCTTTGACATCCTGCACATCGTGCTTCAGGCGAGCCTCCTCTGCTTCCATTTGTTTTATCTGTACGAGAAAGCAATGTGTGTTGGTACCATTCTCTGCATTCCATAAGCAATAGATGTTATTTGAGTAATACCAGTAGAGGTGCTGGGCACCTTTTCCACAAGTTCTTGGTTCCTTCTGTACAGTGCTTGCTTCTCCTCAATCCACTTCATGTCCTGGGAAACACAAGTGGTTGATAGCATGGGTGAAAAGAGGCAGTGTTTGGCACAAGCACAGCAGCACGTTCATTTAATCACACATACAGAGAGGAATGAAGCTGCGTAGGAAACTGCATCTCTGTTATTGTCTGTGATGCAACAGAGCAACTCGTCCATCTTATTTAATGAAGTCTGTAGTGTACAAATGGAATTTAAAAACTCTAATGACTGAAAAGAACTCCTTCCGATTAAAAAATATTTGCCTTCAAAGGGCTATGCCCAGCTATCCAGTTCCTGCTAATTTTGGTCACGCTGGATGCAAGTCAGGTTTGTGGACATGGGGAAGGCTGCCAGCAGCCTGCACTGGGCACTCCCTCCCATACCCAGCTCTGACAGCTTCCCCGTCTTATCCCTCCTTCAACAAAGCAAACTCTTACAGAGCTACAAGGAAGGCTGGCGATGAAAGCTTACTGTAATGCATGCAAACCAAACATTTCGTTAGAGAACGGCCATCCTTCCCTCAAGCTCCCACTGCCCACCCTGCACTGCGGCTTCCCCAGGGATGGGGTGGGGGCTGGGGGGCATTACCTGCCCCTGCTCCGCCAGGGCCTTTTCCAGGTCCTCTATCTGAGCCTGGGATCGGTGTATCTCTGCTTGGAGCTGCTCACGTGTCTGCAGGAGAGGAGGGAAAAGCACCATAGAAATAAACAAGTAAATACAACTTTCTCTAAAAGCTGAAAGCTAACACAGATATGGAAAGTGCTTAAAACATCAAATCCTTCTAACAAATAATTTTAAAGGCTGTATGGCAGGGTAAATTTGGGGCTAAGCACACAGCAGCAGTCACTCGTTGTAAAATGAAGCCTAGAAGATGGCATGGCAGTTTTAATATTTTAGATAAACAACATCCCGGTGGGTAGGCAGTAGAATGGGAAGGGACACATGGCTTCTTACAGCCGGCCACAGTAGGTGCAGCTGGCAGCCCTCTGTGCTCCAGAATGAGGTGTGTGGCACCAGCAGGTAATGCATGCATTCGTCTTGCCATGAAAACCAGTGCAAGGAGTGACGTGGGACACAGCAGAGTGCACACTGCGTGAGCCGTGACACACTGGCAGCATGCACTGCTCCCTGTGCACTCAGTGCCCTTCCTCCTGCTCTTACTGCACGGTGTGTCATTTGCACCCATGCTCGTAGCTTCCTCCTTGCTTAAATAGCCAACACCTCCCTGCATGTTTGCTGGAGAGCGTGTGGAACTGTCATTAGCTGTTTTATTCATCAGATGCAATGTTTATAAACATCTTCTTTTCTCAAAGCATTTATCTGCTCTTTATCCTGTCATTTACAAATGAAAATGATCCTTTTTGGATTGTTTTGCCTGCATGGTTCTCTTAGGCTTCAGACCGCCAGCTGGAAGCAGAGCTTATCCTTTACTGGCCGTGTTCTCCCTTGTGCTCTGTGCACCAGCAGCAACATGACACTCTATGCCCTTGTAGAACAGAGCAGATTCCTCATGACCAGAACGTCCTACAGCTGATAAGGAAATGCCACGCGAGGCAGTGGAGCTGCGTGGCACGTGAGCCAGGCAGACAGGCAGAGCTGCACAGGGCACTTGGAAACCTCAGTAAGAACATGAATTTTGGGGCTGTAATCCATGTTATGAAGAATCACGTAATCTGAATCCAGGGGAATTAAATAACGGGCATTATGTATTTAAGGTCACCCATAATGGATTTTTATAGAAAGAGAGCTTAATTTTAAGGATTTCCCATAAAAAAAAATCTGGCTGAATTTCTCTTAATCTGATCAAGAGGTGAAAACAGCAGAATGCATTCACTGTGGTTCCCTCAGCAAGCAGTGTGGGCTGCAGCGGGCTGGGCAGGAGGGAGGGGGATGGGGTGGGGATGGTGATGGAGATGGGACTCCCCCGTGGGACCCCCCCTGTGTGCCTGGAGCTGGGACCCCCACCCCCACAGCACAGCCAGGTGCCGGAGGGCAACTGACAGCCTGCAGTGTGAAGAGGTACAACGAGCACGGTGCACACAACAACAGCCCTTTAGTGCATGTAATATAAGCCATTTAGACCTTAACTTCTCGCTCTGCATCCAATGTTCCTCCGACCTGTTCCTGCAATAGGGCGTATGCGCGCTGCAGGGCCTGGTACTCCATCGTCAGCTGCCGGAACCGCAGTTCTGTCTCTTCTTTGGCCATGCCCTGAAATTGTTCAAAACAAACCTGGTTTGTGCCAGTTGCTTATTTTATCTATCCTGCAATGAGAGATAAAGAGGTAAAAGAAGAAGAAAAGATGAGTGGATAATTTGGATAATTGCTTTCTCTAAATTGCTGAGGTTACTACTGCTAGAATGCAATAGAAATAGAGAGCGTTTCCCCCTCTGTGAGAAGACAAATCTTCCATCTGACTCACACACCAGAGGCTGATGACCCTATATTACCTTACCAGGCAAAGCCATCAGATTTTAAGGTGAAACCGCAGCTTTCTTGCACCACCAATAGTTTTCCAGTCTGCAGACTGACCCACACCTGACATCTCAAGTATTAAAACACGAATCTTGGAGGTAACAATGGCAGAAACGGTGACATCAGCAGGAAGAGCACCTTTCATCTTCTTTCCCCTCCTTACCACATCCAGCACTGTGTGCTTCCACGTCAGGCTGACCGCAATATTTCACTCTACGTGAGATGAAATGACATGCGGGTGCATGCAGAAACTCAGAGCTATCTGCACAGGGGAAAATGGCAATAGAAGAGTGAAAAATAAATAGGCTCCGAAAAATAGATTCAGCCTCCTGCAGTGCAGCTCACACCTGGCAACCACTCGTGTATCTTTTAGGATAGAAATATGCCTTGTTCAGGTTCCCTTTCATAACCAAGAGATCTGATTACAACCCGTGAAACAGACACAGTGACAGAAACTGCAGCTATCGTAGCCTGCAATGGCTGCTGTCACTGTTGGGAAGTTGTGCTTGTTACAAGGCTCTGGTTAAGCCGAGGAACAGCTATCAGGGCTGGCATGCACCAGGGAGTGCATCTGCAGGGATGCAGTGCACAGTGCTGGAAACAATCCCTTCCCTTCATAACATGCACTCAGAGTCCCAGAAAAGCCACATCCTCAGAGCACTGCAGGGAGCCAGCTCTTCCCCACCACCGTGCTGGCTGCAGAACCCAGGGCAGCACAGTCACACTGCTCATGGCTGCACTCATGCCAAGCTCCAGATGACAGAGGAGAACCGGGGTGCAGGCTGTGTGCAGGAGGACCACGGGAGCAGGCCTTCCTCAGGGCACCCGGCTCCTGGGCTCCTGGGACCTCCCCTCTCCAGAACCACTCTAGATCCAGTGTTCTTAGGATAACAGTATTTCCAGTTTGGCTAAAAGCTGTGAAGTTACCAAAAACCTGAGACCCAGAAACATGAACCATCACACGCAGTATTTCATCAGCACCAGTCTGTAATTCTGTGGTCAGAGCTGGCCAGAAATGAACAGCCCAGGAGCTCCGTTGCACGGAAACAGCAGGGTTCAATGCCCCAAACCCCACCCAGACATCACCGCGCAGCTCTGTGAATACCTCTTCCAGGTCATCATCAGGAGTGCACGGGGTCTGGTCCGTCCGGTCCGTTTGATATGAGATAGAGGAACCATCAGACTCCAAGGAGGCTTCTTCATCGTAGCCGAAAAATGTCTCCACCACCGGCTTCTGGCCAGACAGAGGTGTCAGCGTGTCCCCGCGCCGTGCCCCGCACTCAGCTGCTGGGCCTGGCTTGGGCAGGGCTGTAGGGATCCTCTCTGTGCCCTGCAGCTGTGGGGTTTGTGTGCCCACACCCTGGGGGACACCACCCCCAGCCCTGCCCCCAGGCTGTGCCATCCAGGCAGCCCGCTGTGCGCCCTGTGATCAGACCCTGCTCCTCCCCCAGCCCTCAAAGCCGCTGTGCCCACCGTGCCCATCACAAACCAACCTTTTTTTGGCTTTTTTCTTTTACCTTAGGAATTCTTGTCATTTTTTTTCTTTGCTTCCTATACCTTAACAGCTTATCACGTTCCTGAAAGAGCCAGATACAGAGCTTTTAATTAAGATAACCATGGCAGTTTTCATAGTCATGATGCAACCAAAGAGCGGGGATGGCAGTGCTGGACAGGTTTTAATTTTGCTCCAAAGTCTTCTGAGTTTGCAGTAAACAACTGTCAAATGCTTTTCATGGTCATGAAAATCCAAACAGCAAAACAAAAGCAGGGCAGCATGGACACCGCTCTGCACCCTGCTCCACTCTGCAGCTCCATGCAGTGAGGCTCTGTCCTGGGACAGAAACAGAGCCCAGGCCTCTGACAGCTCCGTGCTGTGTGTGCGTTTCATTGCCCAAACCACACGGAGTTCTGAGGCTGTTTGCAATAAGCACATCCAAAAGCCAACAACATTAACAACAAGCCTGAGCCAAACCCGCCTGTGTTCCCCAAGGATGCGCAGCTCTCAGTGACTCTGATGAAGGGGTTGAGCCTGTACTGCTGCCAGCCAATTTTCTCTTTGCTGGTAATTATGACTCTCTTCATAGAGTGCTAATAATTTTTTATTGTGCTGATTATTTGATTATTATTATTCTGGATGGCACATCCAGGCAAATTCTGGAGCTGAAGAGCCAGTGAATTCCTACAAGGATGCTGTCCCACAGTCCCAACTAGGCCCTTTGCTGGAGGGTGTGCTGATGCTGGGACACCTACAGTGTGCCCCTCCTGCATTATCCACAGCGACAGAGAAAATCAAACGCTTGGTTTTTGCTTGCCAACATAAGCTTTGCTGCACACTTAGCAATGGAAAGCAAAACAGTACACCTTTTTAGTACATATTGGTGGCTAAACTTAATGAAATCTTCACCACCAACAGCAAAGGGATGAGCTGTGCAGGGCCCTGTCAGGGAGCTGCTGTGGGTACGGTGAGGCAAGGCTGGGATATCTGCCCAAAAACACCACTGTGATGTGGCAGAGCTGTCCCAGAGATGGGCACCACATGCTGTGCCATCGGGACGAGCCAGCCCTGCTGCCTTTCGTGGTGTCCTTGGGACAGGGGAAGGCTTTCCTCTCCCAGTAGAGCTCTGCTCCACACTGGCACTGCATTGTTGTCCAAAGAACAACTGCTGATAGGGCCTTCAGTGGTAACGGCACTGGGACAGACACTGAGTTACTTTGCTGTCAGAAGAGGGAGGAAAGTGACAAAAAGATGAGGGCAAAGTTAGTGTTGCACATACCATTACACTCTTCACATAGCCAGCAGTTTCCAGGGTCTAACAAAAAAAAGAATGAAATAACTTCAGTAAGAGTGCATAAGAAAAACAACCCACAAACAAAACAAACACATTTTTCTTGAGGAGCGGTCTGATCACAGCGTGTGAAACACTTCCATCTGCTCTTTTCAATGACTGAGCACAAGTTAACGAAGAAGAGAAAACCAAAGCACAGTGCTGCAGAATGTCCCTTGTTTATGCAGCAGCTGCCCTCAGGCCTGGTGCTGCTCTGGCTGAAGGAGCCCGGGCAGTTTGCTTTGCTGGTGCAGGATCTGGCCACTGGTGTGTGTGCTGGGAGCACTGCAGTGGTAGAACTGTGCAAACACTACATGGGATGGAAGGATTCTGCCCAGACACTGTCCCACATATAACACAGATTCAGGTCAGTGACTACTGATCACACAGACACCAGCTGTGCTCCCTCTGCTGCTGTGCCTGCTCGAGCACAGCACTCCAAACATGCCCTCCCTTGGATTTCCTTTGCATGTGTCCTTAGAAGGCCTCGTGTCAGTGTGGCACTGTTCCATCTTACCTTGGAGAGCTCATCAATGATATTCTGCTGTTCGATGATTTGCAGTCTCAGCAGATCCACTTCTCTTTCTTCCTGGCTGTGGTCGAGGTCATTTAAGGAGCTCGGTCTCCGCATTGCTCCCGCTCTTTGCCTCTGAAAGAAACCCATATGGCAAATGAGGAAACGACCCGGAGGCTTTGCTGAAGAGCTGCATTCAGCCTTTCCCATTCCCAGCTATTAACGCACTCATCTAGCAGCTGTCCCTTGGTTCTGTGGTTCTGCCCACATCCCAGGCTGTCCTCCTGCCGGAGAAGGCACTCAGGGGGCTGTGGCCACCAGCACTGCCTGCTGTGTTGTGCACTCGTTTCCCCCTGCAGCAGCCCGGGTAGCTGTGCTCTGGGATGATGAGGGGCTGAGGTTGGCCCCATGGTGATGACGCCTGTGAGTGTCACCACCGACAGCTGTTGCTCATGGCTGCCAGCAGTGCCGGAGGTGATGCT
This sequence comes from Pavo muticus, assembly GCA_016647715.1. Taxonomy (NCBI): domain Eukaryota; kingdom Metazoa; phylum Chordata; class Aves; order Galliformes; family Phasianidae; genus Pavo; species Pavo muticus. The sequence goes on from JACDJE010000048.1 coordinate 557,780, forward strand.
GGAGGGGAAGGAAGAGCACAGCAGGTGTGGGCTCCCTTGGGGTGATGGGGTGACTGGTACAAAAGCCAAAGCTGAAGCGAACTGCTTTGTGTTCGCGTTGTAACAGCGCTCCGAGCAGCCATCTGATCAACATCCACACAGCTCACGCAGTTCCTTTTCTTCAGAACTATTGTTCTTTCAGGCCAAAATAAAGCATGTTATATAAAACAAAACAAGCTGAAGCCACAAACCACTCAGAGCATCACAGCAAACAGCAGAAAGGAGAAGGGGCTCCCAACCTCCTCACAGCTGTGGTGCTGCTGCCGTGCTGCCCTGTGGGCGTGGGCTGCCTGTCCTGGGAGGGCTCTCACTCCCACACTCACCATTGCTATGTTTTCCTGCGTTACAAATTTTAGTTTGTTTTCCATTCGACGTAAGGCGTGTGACAGCTCCTCATTCTTCCTGCTGAGGCGTTTATTTTTGTCCAGGATGGGCTTGTACTGACTTTCAGCTTCTCTGAGGCGTTTTAACTGAAAAATTAAGAGAGAATTGACACCTCAGGAACAATTAAGTTTTATCAAACAAATTAATCATTTTCTTTCGCTACCACAGTGGCAGTACTTTCTCTTAATATACAGCAGAATACATCAGGAAACTCTTGGTATAGCCCATTGGGAAGCGGGTCGTTTCTCACTCGTGAGGTGTGCAACAAATACACCACGTGGGGAACGTATTTATTGAAAATAATTAAAATCACAGAATCACAGAACGGCCCGGGTTGGAAGGGACCTCAAGGATCATGAAGCTCCAACCCCACCCCAGCAGGCAGGGCCACCAACCTCCACATTTCATACCAGCCCAGGCTGCCCAGGGCCCCATCCAACCTGGCCTTGAACGCCTCCAGGGATGGACGGGGCATCCACAGCCTCTCTGGGCAGCTGTTCCAGCACCTCACCACTCTCATAGTAAAGAACTTCCCCCCGACATCCACCCTCAATCTTCCCTCCCTCAACTTAAAACCATTTCCCCTTGTCCTGCTGTTATCTGCCCTTTCAAAGGGTTGACTCCCCTCCGTCTATAGGCTCCCTTTAGGTACTGAAAGGCTGCAATGAGGTCACCCCGCAGCCTTCTTTTCTCCAGGCTGAACAAGCCCAGCTCCCTCAGCCTGTCTTCATAGGGGAGGTGATGATTCTTGCCAGTTCCTTCTTTAGAAAGTCATTGTTTTATACACAGAAATCAGCGTGAGCAGTGTGCAGTACCACACAGTGCCCGTCCCTGCTGCTCACCAGCTCGTTCCTCTCCTCCGACAGCAGAGCGTTGCGGTCCTCCAGCTTCCTGATGATCGCGCTCAGCTCGGCGATTTTCAGTTGGAAGCGCCGGGCATCCTTTTCATCCAACTGCTGTTCCTAAAACAAAGATCAACTGCAAATAACTGCTCCTAAGTGCACAGGGAATATCAGTGTTATTCAAAGCTCAGCCTCTTTCTTATCCCGAATCCAAATATTTCAGAACTATCAGATGGAAGAGAGTGAGGTAAGCCTTAGTGGGACTGACCACCGAGAGCTGCAAGATGGGACCGATGGAAAGGCAAGAGTGAAAATGTAACAAAGTATGCAAATGCAAAGTATGTGTATGCAAATACAAGGTGACAAATGCTAAACTTGGAAATATAAAACAAAAAACAAAAAAACAAGGCAGTGTTTCCAATGTATGCCACTGTTGAACTGAGTGTTTCAGACACGTCACCCACTCCGAGGACTTTGTTGTAAGAAGATGGTATCAGAAGTACTGACATACAGATGGGGAAAATCCATGCAATTATACCATTGCATAAGCTCTCTTCCATAAAGCTGTGGCCCTTATTGGGTTCTGTAGGGTCACTCGTAAAGCAAATGGGGTAGCACTTTATCTGAGTGAAAATGCTTGAATCAATTCATAAATGAAGAGAAATACAGGTAGGTGTTCTCATTCAGAATCAGAGAAAAGTTACATCTATTTACAGGTGTGACGTGCTATTTTTTCCTCCTCTGGTACTTATTCTGATGTTTGGCAGAAGTTGAGCACAAATCAAAACAAGAAATTAGTGTTCTCAGTCCCGGTGGCACTTTCAGGAGGTCTATGATTCCTCATTCAACAGGTGCAGGAGAGGCTTGGGATAAAGAACAAAATAGATCGCTTTGCTCATGTGTGACTATTTACACTTCTACTGAGGAAATTAAGGCTGTCGCAAAAGAAATCTTGATGAGAATCAGCAATGGAAAAATTGGCAAATGTGAGACATACAAGGTTAGTTAACTGAAGCTTTCTGCTATTAGCAAATTAAGGCAAAAGCAGAAAGTTGCTATTGTTACAACTAAAAGAAAAAACATGAAAAATGACTAAGATTTAATGTTTTGGATAGTGTGTTGTAGAAAAGAGATAGGAAAGAAGAGGTTAACAGGCTTCTAATTGACTTTCCGGCCCACTGAAAGCAATTGCAGCACGAGGATGGAGGAGCAGGGAGTGGGGCTCCGCGGGGCTTCCGAGAGCTCGTGCACCGGGCGCCTTCACCCGCCTCCCTCTGTAAAGCAGCCTTGCACATCTGCTTGCACAGTACATTGTCAGCAGTTCCAACAGCTAGCACACATACGTTACTTGGTTAGAAAAGCATTTGCATCATTTGTTGGCAAGAATTGTGTCAAACGGTCAAATTAAGGCAGGTGGTAGAGGAATGGTACGGTAAGGAAAGGAAAGGAGAGAGAGAGGAAAATTTTCACCCTGGTATCAAAAATAAACAAAGGAAACCAGAAAACAAAACAACAAACAAGCAAAAGCTCTCCCATAATTTGGTTCGGTTTGAAATGTTAAACATTCAGCTAATGAACGAGAGCAAGAAACGAATGCCTCTCCGTTTCCTCTAGGTTACTATGGGAAAGCTGTTGCTCACAGAGCACTCATCAAGATTCTGTCATTGGTGTCATTTGGTCATTCTGCTCGTTCGTTTGTTTAGGTGAAACCACGTGAAAGTGCTTACGGGGCTTCCCGAATGATCTGAAGCGTCTCCTGCACCACTTGCATAAGGAAGTTCCCGCTTGGGGCTGCCCAGGTGCCGGTCAGACTCTTTGATCTGGGACAGTTGTTCATCTAAAGCCTCCTTTTGGAGCTGCAGTCTCTGGGCATGCCCGGCTTGAACCCCTAACTCTCTTTCCAGCACGTAGACTGCTCTGTCTTTAAACTTAATCTCCTCCATCTATAAGGAGAACAGAACACAATCACACACACATGCAGCAGCTCGGCGGTACGTAGCACCCTGCAGCCCAACCATTGCCATAGAGCCAACCCCTGAACACGAAGATAAACCCTCCTCTTGCAAATACATCAACAAGGAGTAATGGACAACGAACAAACCCAGCATTGCTTCAGTAACTCGTGAGCACTGTGCATGCACGTGTGGCCGACCGACTGCTTTTCAGAAGTGTTCATTAAAGCAATTAGGAGACAACCCGCAGCCTCAGTACCACTTCAGAACACCCCTCTACACATCAATGAACAACAGAAGTAAAAGGGATAAAAATAAAAAGGATTCATAATTAACTTTAAGAGAAAGAAGTTAAAAATGGAACATTTTCAATGCTCAGAAGGTTTTTCTTTCCAGAAGTTTCCCACGTGAGTGATTTCCTTAATGATCTCTGCAGCAGGGCAGCCCGCGGCTCCTCGGGGCAGGGCAGGCAGGACGGGGCCATGCTGCCCAAGGACAAGTGGTTGTGCCCTGCCTGGAGCCTTTGTCTGCCTGCAGATGCGTGCAGTGCTGCAGCACGATCTCAGGCTCTTTGCAGCTGCATTGTGCTCACACATATAATGTGTGAATGTGAAGCAATGATTACATGCACACACCTCTGTGTGGCCAGATGTGCTTACAGGGAGTGGATCTAGGAAGCAAAAGATTGCTAAAGCACATCCCCTAAAGTGTCTGTTGGCTTCTCCAGGCAGTTTTAAGCAGCTCTGAAACTTGACACATTTAGTTTAAAGGGACAGTTTTAAAACGTGGCCTGCTCAAATAAGAACGTTTTGCCACGTGAGGGCTGGATTTGATACGTTTATCGCTTTGTGGTTTGTGTCTGTAACCTGGAAAACAATGTGGAAACCTGGAAAAGAATGGCACAGGATATGGACGGATCTCTCCAAGGATGCTGTCCCTACATCCAGCAGAAGCTGCCTCCTGGGAACAAGTGCAGGTTTTCTTTGTAAAACGGTGCAAATAAGAGCTGTTCAGGTGCATTTTAGTATGGGTGCTCTCAGGAATTCCCATTAAGGCAATGATCTGCTAATAGACTCAGATATGTCTATAGAGGTCTTGCTGCTAAATATCTGAATAGTTAGAATCATAGAATGGTTTGGGTTGGAAGGGACCCTAAAGATCATCCAGTTCCAGCCCCCTGCTGTAGGCAGGGACACCTCCCTCTAGCCCAGGTTGCTCACAGCCCCATCCAGCCTGGCCTTGAGTGCTTCCAGGGAGGGAGCATCCACAGCCTCACTGGGCAAAGAGATCAACAGAGATCAATACGGACCCATAAAGGAAAAGATAATGCACCATCAAATGATTATTTGCTTAAAATAGGCATAATGTTGGTGGTTATCTCTATTTAGGTGAAAACAAAGTCATGGTGTACACAAACAACACTTTAAAAGGAATAAGGAAACAGCAGAAAATGCAAAGGATTTGTAACATGGTGCTTCAGCAGTGGTTTATCTTCCAGAAAAAAACTGTAAGAACAGTTCTTCAGTGCTGAAGAAGCATCAGTGGTCACATTTCCTTTCTTAGGATGAAGTTCACATTCATGAAACACATGAAAAGATTTGATGCTGCCATTTCACTATTAAAGTGAAGTGGAGTGGAAGCAGTACCAAAGGAAGGGAGCATTTCACTACAGTTATTATCCAGCACACTTCTTCCTTGCATCACAGACATTAAGAGGAGGGTAAGATGAGCTCCTGGCAGCAGTGCCAGCCATGAGCACAGCTGAGACCAGTTATGCAAACCTAATCGCATGCAAAGTACAATGCGTTGTCCTCTCCTTGTGCTCTCCAGTGCAGCTCCTAGCATGGTTACGCATTTAGCTGTCCTTAAGACTTGTGGCTCTTTTAAAATGTATTATTTCCACAATGATTTTAAAACCTACATGTAGGTTTCCCTACCTGGGAAATTTCTACTTGTGATGTTCTCAGGGCTTTGCAAATTCAGCAGACACCAGCGGGAGAGCGGCTGCACGCTGCAGAGACCTGCGTTTGGGGCACGGAGAAAGAAAGGCAGCCCTCCATGGGCAGCAGCTGAGGTGTCAGTGAGAGCAGCCCTGTGCAGCAGAGCGACTCCCCAACAACCTCCCTGCCTGCACTGTGTCCCAGGCAGCAGCTAGGGTGTGCAAGGGGACAGCCAGCAGGTAGGGAATGTGGGAGGAAAACGCTGGCCAGAGAAGGATTCTATCTGCAGACTGAATGAACTCCAGCTGCACCTCACCAAGCCAAATGTTTGTGACATGCCCAGGGAATGCAGCATGCCCAGCAATCCCCTGCTCACGCATGGACACTGGAACAGGTTGCCCAAGGAGGCTGTGGATGCCCCATCCCTGGAGGCATTCAAGGCCAGGCTGGATGTGGCTCTGGGCAGCCTGGTCTGCTGGTTGGTGGCCCTGCACATAGCAGGGGTTGGAACTGGATGATCATTGTGGTCCTTTTCAACCCTGGCCATTCTATGATTCTATGGATGGTGATGGGCTGGGTCAGATCCAGCCCTGCAAAGCACCTGCATTCTCGAGTGGGGTGGCATCAGATGGAGGCCATATGAATGCATCTCAATTCATGTATCTGCTGTTTTACGTTGTTTTGAAATGTACAGATGAAAATTTGAAATGAAGTTTACTAAAACCAGACATTCTTCAGAAGGGACATTGCCATACGGACTTGTTCCTGTCTGCAATATGACTCTTGTCTTTTACATTAACATCTTGGAAGCATCTGAGCCGGGAGAACTGGTTTTCAGTAACAGTTTGAGGGTTTTGAGAAGTGCTTCCCTTTCATAAAGAACAGAGTTTTCCACGGAGCACCACATCAGCTCGGAACACCACAGCCCTCCCCTGCAAGGTGCCAGCGGCTCCATTGAAACCAATTGTGGCCAAGGCAATGGAACAGAGAGTGCTTAATGTCATTCAGGAAGCACTTAGGGCCTGGTAAAGCGAGGGCATCGTGTAATTTAATTAGTACGGTTAGATAATCTGATTCATTGGAGCAGGAATAAAAAAAGTTTGATTTTCAAAGGCAATTTAGAAAACATGACATTCAATCACTCTATTCCTTATAACTAAGAACATATTTATTTTATAACTTCTACATTAGAGGCCATTAGCATGGATTTTATTGTAATGCCTTAAGTTTATTTAGGATGTACATTAGCCATCCTTTCACTGTGATGTTTTAAATCAATGCATCCGGCAGTGTATGTTTAGAGAAGAATTACTTACACTGCGGGATATTTGATCATCACTGACAGATCAGTTGGTTATAAATTATTTTAACATCCTCTTCTTAAAAAGAAAATAATATACGAGGGGAAAAAGCAATGTGAAGTCTGAGGGAGCGGGTGGCTGAGTACGGGGTGAGCAGTGCTGCAGGGCGTTCCGTGGGGAGACCACACTGCCTTGCCTTCACGTGGGGCCGTTCTTCTGCTGGTGCTTGTGTAGTTGGCTTTGATTTAGCTTTCTTAATAGTCAAGTGAGAATGGGTTAGAAGAGACATTTATAAGTTTATCCTGAGACACTGCATACCTTTAAAAACCTGGCAAACCTCCTAAAGATGGTAGCATCAAATAAATACTGAAAGGAAACCCAAAATGCACATCATGGGAGTATGGGTGTTAAATTTGTTCCCGTGTTCTTGGGAATGGTAGCAAGGTTAAGAGAGGCAGTCCTGCAGATGGGCTGTGCTGCACTCGGAGGCTGTGGGAGAATGGCAAGGCAAGTGGCCAGCTGCCAGTGCAGGAGGAGCTGTTCCAAACTCCAGAAAGTGGAGGTGGCTACCAGGTTTGCTTGCAAAGACTTCCCTCCCATGGGGAATTCTCCTGTTTTTCTTTCAAGAGACACATTCTAACATCCCCAGCTAGCTTCAAAGTCCATTGGATTTATATTCTGAAGCTGCTGGTGTGTAGCCTTTGAGATCCAAACTGTTGTAGCTGAGACTCAAATGGTCTGATGAGATGCTTGAAACACACAGATGCAGCAAGGCTCAGATGGAGCCACAAAGAGGGACTGTCACTGTCTGCCCTGGGGAAAAGCCACCAAGGGGGGACACAGAGGGAAAAATTCCTCCTGAACACCCTGCAGAGTGGTGGGGTCATCACCTCCAGGCCGTAGGGCTCAGGACTTTAGGATGCGGAGAAAATAGCGTTTTGGAATTGCATACAGCTTGTTATGGAATGTTTACAGGAGCCAGCAATGGCAGGGAAAGGGAGGGATGGAAGTTGGTCAGTGAGGAGCGAAGGGTAGGGAAAGAGAGGGGGGAAAGGGATGAAAGACTGCTGGAGGCCAAAAGCACGGCTATTTTGTGGGATTCCCCTCACACAGCTGGCAACCAAAGGCCTGTTCCTCACACCTGAGACACGACCTGTACCAATAAGCACTGACAGAGGTACAAAGAAGCTCCATACTAAAACATCCCATAGCAGGTTTAAAAAAAGACATTTTGACATCACTATTAGCAACCAGAAAACAGATCTGGAGCAAGCTCCAAAAGTTTGGTTGCCTATCCTCATGCATTTAATGCAGCACAGCGCTTTCATTTAATTGCTGTCAATAACAAAAGCATTAGGAAAAACATAGATACAGATAGCAACACATACCAGCCTGCGAATTTCTCTCTCACACTCCCTCTTAATTCTGGTGATTTCCTCTTGGTGCAGGTGATACACGCTCCTTATCTCTGCAGCTTTGATTTTGTCAGCTTGGATGACCATAGTCAGAGCCTCCTCCACTTGTTTCTTAGCTCCCTTAAGTTCCGAAATTTCCTGCTGCATTTTTATTTTCTCTACCTCGAAGCCCCTCTTGGCCTCCTCCTTGGCCTCTGTCAGCAGCACGGTTTTCACCTTGTCGGGAGCCCCGTCGCGCAAGGCAGTCAGCAGGGCCTGGAGTCTCTGGATTTCGTTATCTTTAATTTTTATGACTCTGAGCAGTTCGGCCTCGTGCTGTCTCAGAAGTGCTTCCCGAACAGCTTGGAGCTCCTTCATTTTCTCTTCGTGAAGTTTGACTTTGAGCTCTGTGACCACCACTGTGCTTTTGTGCTGTTCGTGCTCTTTGATTTGCTTCACCTCCTGATTCTTCTCTCTCTCCAACTTGCTGACCTGTATGGAAAACCAAACAAGAGCAGCATTTTTACGAACAAGATGATTACCAGAAACTCTGAGATAATCTAGGACAGGTATGGATCACATTACTGTATCAGACCCTAATGTTGTATGTCTGTGCCTGGGAGATAAAGCTCCCAGGTGAGTGGCCTGGTGAGTTGGTGCTACCGATGCAGAAATACGACGATGCTTTATCTCAGGTGCTATATGAACCATTTTCAGAAGAGCTTTCAGGTACCAATGGGATCAGCAGGCACTGCCTTGGCTGCTCTGGCATCAGATCCATCCCCTAGCAGACCTCACTGCTCCCCCTGTCTTTGTGCTGTACACTGCAAAAAGAGAAATTTCCTCTCTTGAGGCATTTCGTTTGAACAAAATGCACAATACAAAACCCTGTGCAACAACATTTCCTCAGGGAAAAGGCCTTTATGATTTGTGGGAAAGGCCCTTCATGCTGCCCAGCAACAATGCTGCTGGACTCCAGGTCTGGGGCTCTGATGGAGCCTTGGGAGTACAGCCACCCTGCAGTGCAGCCGTGGGTCTCAGGGCTGTATGTGGTTCCAGGCACACCAGAAACACCAGGAACACCTTTGTCACAGCACTAATGGGATCCGTCCCCTTCCACAGAAGCACCACTAGGTGTTCACCCTGTAGCTAACAGAGCCAGAGTATCTCCACATAACCAAAACTGGTGGTGGCGATGGATAAAACCATTCAAATACAACTGGTCCTCTGAGTGCTATGGCTATGAACCACTGCACTTCAACAAGGCACTAAGTTAAAGATCCTTTCCTTTAGTTCTGACCGTTGTAGCAGTGAATATAGCTGTGTACATGGAGGGTTACACTTGTACATGCACCAAGAGAGCTGGTATTGCTGGCAGCAGACACCAGTGGTGTCCGGGGGTACCAGGGTGCCACAAGTCCTAAGGGAAAATATCCACCTCAGTGGCAGCAGGTGTGGCATAGTGGCAGGCCCTGCACTGCAGTGTATTCCCAGCGTGTATCTGCAGTAGCATTTGTGGTGTTTGCATAAGTGACCATCTCCTTCGAGCAGGATTGCTCAGGGGCAGGGAGTGCGATTCCATTTGCTCTCTTTTCTGCTCCAAGTTGTTTATCAGATCAGCCTGTGCATATATTTAAATGCCAAGATTAGGAAGTGAATATTCAGTACATTATAATTATTTACATGCTGGGAAAAAAAGGTCAGGTCAATTCTTTTTAGTGAAGCTGCATTTGTCTTCCTATGGTGACACAATAAGGTTTCCTTGCTAAGAATATGCCTAGGTCTGTCTCCCAAATGAGAGCACTCTACAGAACCAAACACTGCAGCTGCAAAGGAAAAACTGCAACATTATGGAGAACTGGGAGAAAGTAATTTACGAATAGAGAAAAAAGAATCCTGACAGCTCTGTAGAAAAGACTTTTCTTTGTCAAGAAGTCAGCCTAAGTGGTAATATCTGTATATTTTAATAATCCCTTGCAGTCTCAGAGACTTTAATTTGCCTGATTTAGTGCCCTAGAAGCATTAGCTAACATGTAAGTACAATAAATTTCTGCAAGAAGCACAAAACCCAAGTGAACTAAGCATTAATATCCAAACACTACATGAAGCAAATGCTCAGAAACTAGACTAACATGTCTGTGATACAAGCTACGAACAGAATTATGTTTAATACACATCTAAGAATTAGCCAGCACCTTCCACAGAAGCCTGAGCCCCTTACTTTCCAGCTGGGTCTCTGCAGAAGCCCTCCTGCCACATCCCCTGGGGCTGCTCAGGTACAGACTTGAATGGAGCTGTCTGCACATGCAGGGAGGTACAGAAAGCCTGGTGGCAGCTGCTGTGAAGCCGCAAACAGCAGCATTTTATCAGATGCTTTTTCAGGGATGAATTATGCATTGCGAATAACCAAATGTACCTGACCACAGAAGGGTCACGTGATATTTCAATTTAAAACTGTAGCAGGAACTCAACAGAAGCTATGATGAGAACCCTTGTATTAAAAAGGGGATGACAGTGGGAAGGGAAGTAGTGTCCTTGGTCTTAAAGCTGCAAACTCTGCTTCACCACAAAATTATTGGTTGCTGTTCTATTAAAACATATGTGTGTGTTTCCTTTGGAAACTTCCTTAAAAATTAGAATCACAGTCTGCAGTGTCAAATCATGATGCAGATTAAAGGAGAACATAATTCTGTGCATGCAGGGCAATGCGTGTCTCTGCTGGGGCTGTTTCCTGGCGGATCACCAGGCCAGGTGATCACCAACACTGCAGGGCTGTATAGCTGCGGTGGGGCTGTGGCTCTGGTTTGGAAGCAGGGCACCTTGTGCTGCAGCACACTTCAGAGCACAATGGGAAGGGGTTACCTCACTTCACACATGGGGGTCAATCCCTGTTGCTGCAGCCATGTGTTTCCCAAGACACGTACAAGCTGGCTGTGCAAGGGGCAGTGGGCAGAGGGCAGTGAGGGGTGGGAAGGAGCAGAGAGGGAAGGATGCACACCTTACTCTTCTCCTGCTGGAGCTCGATCTGGATGTCGGTGAGCTTGGCCCGCAGCTCCTCGTTGGCGGCCTGCAGGGCGGCCAAGGCGTCGGGCCTGGTGCGGCTGCTGGCCCTCCTCGACATGGTGCGGCCCCGCGTCCCCCTGCGGTGCTGCTCCTCCGCCGCTACATCTTCTCACCCACCTGCAGGGAGGGAAGCACACTGTGAGGGTAGGGCTGGGCCGGGCACCACTGCCAGGTGTAGGTGTGGGCATTGCTGGGCTCTTCCTTGGGCCGCTCACATGTGCCCATGGACAGCACTGCACCACCTCCCCGTGACCGCCCTCCAATCAGGGTTATGGTCAATAAACATTTCTGATACGGGTTTGCTGCCACGTGACATCGAAGGACAGGCTGTGTGTCAGCATCTTGATCAATACTGCCCAAGGGGTGCTTCAAAGGCACAAAAACCCATTCACGCCACGAGCAGCTGAGGCCTTTTTCACTCCTTTGCCCATCTCACATTGCGGGGAGGATCACAGCAGCTGGGAGCTGGGATTTGGGAACACGAAGCACACACCAGGCAGCGCAGGTGGCTCTGCCATTGTGTGCGAGGGCTGGCTGGAGCTCAGCATGCACTGCTGGGTGCACAGCTGTCCTGAGCACACCATTTACATCACTGACTGTGATTTAAACATTTCTCATCGTTCATCTCATCATTCATCTGCACTTTGCATTCACACAGCACAGAGAATGTGGATGTGTGCTGTTGGACTCAATGATCCCAGAGGTCATTCCTAGCCTTACCGATGCTATGACCTGCAGAGGGCCGTCCAGCTCCAGCCTCATGGCACCCTCATGGCTCTGGCTGGGAAATCTGCTTCCAGTACAGACAGAAAAATGTCTCACATAAAAAAGTTTGATTTCCTCCTAATAACTTTAAGAAATCTAGAGTAAAAATAATAAAAGTGATAGAAATAGCAAGAAGCTGGAAGAACAAGCAGGGGTTGCACAAAGCACCAGAAGCTCTCTGTGCCAGCACATATTTTGTTGTTTGGGAGCAAAGAGCAGAGCAGACGGAGCTTCAGAACACAAGTAAAGGTTAAACAACAACAATACATCTAAGGAAAAATGCTTCACTGGAAAGGTGACTTGCTTAGATAAAGCCAAACTGCAGACAGATTACATGCATTCATCAGTTCCAAAATCCACTGGAATGCATTTTTAACTCTCACCACACTTCTGGTTTGAAGTAACACTTTGTTACCAAATTTTGCTTAATTCATACAATAAAACATACACAAAAAGCTCTCATTTGGAAAAATATTCCCAGGCTCCTTAATACTAACCTTATTAATGCGGATACAAATGGTTTTGGACGATGGCTTTCAATGCACTGAGATATTCACCTTGTTTCATAATCAAAACCACAAAAGAGCAGCACTAGTACTGTCCAAGTGCTAGGAAGGAGCCTTAGCATTACAGACAGCTGCAATAACAGAATAATAATAAATAAAAATAACATAATAATGAAGGAAATCCAATTTATGTTCTAAGAGCAAACACCTGCATCCGCGAGGAGAAAAGAGCAGTTAGGGGCAGTCACCTCTGGTGCTATTTAACCGAGATGAGAAGCTAGGACAGGGCTGAGAGCATCCAGGGGAGGTGGTCAAGTTTGGGAACAAGTGGACAGAGCTGCTGGGCGATGGAGAGCCCCGAGTGGAGGGAAAGAGCTCCGCTGCTGCCAGGTGATCAAAGCAGGGCAGTGCGAGCAGCCTCAGCTCTGCTGTTTCCTGCAGTGGTGTTTGAGTGCAGCCTTCACGTTTCTATAGAAAAAAACCTGTTTTCAGTCATTTGAAGAAATTAAAATGAAAACAATGTTGGATACACCCTACAAAATCTCTAAAGGGGTTGTGTAGATATCCTTAGTGTTTGAAATTCCTGCTTCTTTGTGTATGAAGATGCAATATGTCACTGACTGCTCCAAAACAGAGGTCTCTTCTAGCAGTAAATGGGGCAGTCCATAGCCCATGGCACTGAATTCCACCTTCTGAGATGAATGAAGCATTTGTGTGTATGACAATGATTTTCTTACACACTATGTTGTAGTGATGGCTGCGGTCAGTGGGCTCTGGTTGCTCCACAACCCGGGGAAATGGGAAGCAGCGTAATCCAATTTTAACTGCTTATACGTGAATGTCAGAGAAATAACAATTTTAATGACACCGTGATTTGTCAGAGTAACTTAAATCAGAACAGCTCCGTATGAAGGGCAAAAGCTACAAGAACGTTTGTTTGTTTACAGAGAGCAAACTGAGGAAACTGGAACAAGAAAGCAAAGGGCAAAACTGTGAATAGAGGCACGCTAGAAGGAGCACGAGCCCAGCAGCTGCTCCGAGGGACAGCACACGGTCACAGCACTGAGCTGCCCGACACCCCCAGGGTGACAACATGAGCCACTATTAGCCTGGCGTTCTCCTCTGTCCCATAGGAGCAAACAAAGACAAACAGGCACCAAACACAGACCTGCCCACTTGTGAACTTCTCAAATTGATATACACAGTGTAATGGATTAAAGGGAAAACCCAAAGCAATGTTATTATGGTTGAGACCTGGTGCTACACACAGAGGATCCCTCCAGTATTTGCCGTTCTAGCAATCAGAAAGGGATTTACACAGCTCAGAATGGGACAGCTCAGCAAAAGCAGGGCTGCTTTTCCTGGGGATATAATGGGAAACTGGACTGGACAGAGTAAGGCAGCTTTCTAGTGACAGCCCTGAGCTTCTCTGCCCGCTGGGGAACAAGCAGCATTGTTGCAAAGTATGAAAGTAGTTATTTGTATTTCAAAACGTCGTGGTCTTGTAACACTGAGACAGCGGTGCCTGCTGGTGCGTGCCTGCGTGCACATCAGCCATCTGCGGGCTGCTGGGACAGTGCCAGGCTGGGGGGAATATTTCTCCCAAATGCTGGGAGAAAAAGAACCCATAAAAATATTTCCAAGGTAACAGCATCATCCTTACTATCGTATCATCATAGAACCATAGAATGGCCTGGGTTGCAAAGGACCACAATGATCACATCATTCCAACCCCCTGCTATGTGCAGGGTCACCAACCACCAGACCAGGCTGCCCAGAGCCACATCCAGCCTGGCCTTGAATGCCTACAGGGATGGGGCATCCACAGCCTCCTTGGGCAACCTGTTCCAGTGCGTCACCACCCTCTGAGTGAAAAACTTCCTCCTGATATCCAACCTCAACCTCCGCTGTCTCAGTTTAAAACCAGCTAAGAGAGAGTTTGTCTTGCTGGAGAAGGAATGCAAACCAGCCATTCCCTGCTGGCTCTGCCCTGCTCTGACAGCTGGCAGGTGAGCGGTGCTCCAAGGGGCAGAGCTGGGATGTGCACAGCTGGGACAGCAGCCAGCACGGCAGGACAAGGTCCTTGTGCTCCTGGGAGTGAATGGGCAGAAAGCACTTCCTGTGACAGAGGCACGTCACCTGGGTACATTTCCTTTTTTCCAGCAAGTTCTGTAGGAGGGCATCTGTAGGACATATAAGTAGTGAGGCCTTTGTATTTTTGATGCTGGGAGAATATAGTATGTGTATGATTCCTGGTATGTTTGATATTGAAAATAGCATTAATAATGCATCATACACTACCTCCAGCAGGGCCTATCATTCTTTTGCCTCCTGACTTGCAATCCAAACATCAAGGCTAATTGGAAAATATGTTTTCTAGATAACTGTTTCTGAAATCAAGGTTTCACCACAAGTTAAAATAAATGAGTAAATTGCAACACAGGGTATCACAGAATCACAGATCACAGAATGGCCCGGGTTGGAAGGGACCTCAAGGATCATGAAGCTCCAACCCCACCCCAGCAGGCAGGGCCACCAACCTCCACATTTCATACCAGCCCAGGCTGCCCAGGGCCCCATCCAACCTGGCCTTGAACGCCTCCAGGGATGGACGGGGCATCCACAGCCTCTCTGGGCAGCTGTTCCAGCACCTCACCACTCTCCCAGTAAAGAACTTCCCCCTGACATCCAACCTGCATCTTCCCTCCTTCAACTTGAAAGCATATTTGTACCAATATTTTAAGTAAAACACTCTTCTTACATACTCCTGCACTCTGCCTATAGCCTCTCATGATTAAGAGGCTCCTTTGCTCTTTTAATCTGTTCCCACCTTGGAGCAGCCCACACACCTGGCAGAGGATGCCATCTATCAGCTCACACAGCCCAGCACTGTAACCCAGGCTCTCATTTCCTGGACTCTACAACAGAAACTTTCAAAGATGTTACCATGAATTTTTCCTAATTTTCATGAAGATTTCAATTTTAGCCCTGATCTATCTGATAAATTCAGCACGGTTTTGCCACCCAAAACCTACGTTTTCAGTGCATAAATGTTTGTCACAACCAGTATGTGACTTAGCTGCAACATGAGGAGAAGAAAAGCAGTTGGAAATGCCATGGTAAAGCCCAGTGAGAGGGCAGTGAGCCTTTAAAGCCCTGAGATCAAGAATTGCCAAGACACAAATTGTCACGCACATAGAGTTACGCTGGGTGTTTAGCCCATGGATGCTATGAGGATCTTTGTCTGCATGCTGTTGATGTCATTACTAAACTGAGTTGAGCTTGATTTTACATATGTATACGTATTTATATACATTTAACAAGACCAAATGCAGATAACCCGAACATCCAAAGGAGCGTATCTGTCTTAATCACAATTTGATGAGCAAATATCAGGTTTAAAACAAAATCTCACATGAATTCGGGTAGAAGAAGGCAGAGCAGGGAGAAGCCTTGCAGGCAGGAGATGAGCTCGGGGTGCAGGAGCCTTCTGCTCAGCACTCTCCTTCCAGTCAAGTGCCACGTGAGTGGGAAACTGCGTCTTGTCTTGGAGATTTCAGCTCTAAGAAGAGCTGGTGCTCTCTAATGTACAACAGCAAATCCCTGGTGGTCCACCATATTTATCAGCAGGAGGCTGTGCTGGAGTACATCTCAGTTCCCATCACGAAAAACAAGCAAACAAACATCTCCCAGCCTGAAGCAAGTTCTAGGCTGCACCTCTGAAGAAACAGCATCCAGCAAAAAAGGAAACAAAATCACAAAACCCCACAGCAATGAGTTCCTGCAGCTGGAAGTCCATCCCAGGTGCTGCTCAGGGTTAAATCAATGCCAGCTACAGCTTTAACAGACACATGTCAAATCCTGTCCTCAGAGATTAATCCTCGGCCATCGTTAGCTTTGGCTCATTGATGGGTGGGCCAAGGTTACAAAATCCACAGCAAAATCCTGAACCCTGTTAGCTATACATAAGTAGCTTACATGCATGCACACATACTCTGTGTGTAATTACCTGTCTGCTTCACATCCGTACTGACCTTTCACCTTAAATGTTGCAGCTATTGGTGGGGTTTCTTTTCATGCATTTCTGTTTTTTAAATGCAAACATAACTGGGTGTCACATCTGTGAGCAGCAAATAGTTTACAGTAAACACAGAAGGCATTAATAGGATGTAAGTACCAGAAGGTGTAATTGTTCCCAAACCCCAACACACAGAACCTGCCATTTTAACACCACAAGTTTGATACCACCTGAGCAGGACATCTTTTTTGCTCTTGTATCTCCTACGGCTAAATTGCTGAAGAAACTAACAAAAGATAGAGGCAGTAGCTGATAGATGGAAGTTAATTTCTCATTTTCCCCTGGATACACTGCAGTACTTTGGGTACACAAATCCATTGGGGTTGTTATAATAGCAACACAATGTACACCTGTCTGAATGCCCAGCTAAACTAGAGCAGCTCGCAGTAATTTCACTGATTTCCCTGGGATTATTGGTGAGGGATGCATTTCAGGCTTAATTCTCTCAGCTTAGTGCTGTGTCATCGCATTATCTCGATCACAGTCTGCACAACGCCATCCACAGTCCCAAGGACTTCATTCCTGTATGATGAACCACAGGCAACTGTAACACAGATGGCGTGGCATGATCCAAAAGCACGTCATGGCAATGTTTTTAGCATGTGGTTAATATCACCAAATAACTCTTTAATGGTCCCTCTCCAACGCTCTGCTGCCTGAACAAACAACGCAGCTGGACTGCAGAGCATCAGGCGGCGTTTCACTGCGACGCTGTCAGAAAAAGATTCCAGTCCTTGGAGCTACTCAATTTATGAATGAGGTTGTAAATAGCAGGCTCTACTGTGGAACAAACAGCACCGCATCTTAGATTCCACAAACACGACCAATTTCCAGAGTGACTCATCCTCAGCCAACGTGGCACTGAGGACCAGACGGCGTGGAAGGATGCTGGCGGCAGGTGGAACCTTTCCTCAGCCTGACTGTGGTTTTCCAAGTGAAAAAATGGACTTTTATTTGGAGCATTTGTTTCATTTGTAACCAGATATGTGCCCGGTTCTACGCTAACAGAAACACATTTAACAGCAGCAAACAAGAACTTGGTAGGAAGCTGACTACAAGCTGTTAGGTGCCCGTAAGCTCTAATGCTGCCCGTTCATCCCCAAAAAGCTCATTCTGCGAGGATCAGATTATTTCAAACCTGCTTGTTCATCAGTTTAAGTTACCACGTCTTGGCAATTGCTGAGGTCCCGTCCCCAGTCTCAGCCCACCCCTGTCACCTCATTTAACAGGGAGCACGTCGCTTGGCCCATAGGCTGGTGAAGGAAGAAAGCAAAAATTGGATCAAAGCACAAGTGCTGCTGGCAGTGTGCCCTGGGGGCGTTGGTGCGGGATGGGGGGTACACACTGTAGGCCCCACTGTATGGGACTCAGCACTGCTCCTCTGCCACGAGCATCTGCTGGGAGTGGGGGTCCTAGGGAGGGCCAGGGGTCCCAGTGCCCATGGAATCAGGTCTGGGTCTGCTGGCGGGGGGGAAAGATGGTCCCTGGGAAAGACCAAGAGAGCTTTGGGTAAACTCTGGTAAAAGGGAGATCTTCTGTATTGCAGTCACTGGAGGACAAAGGGCTGCCCTTCACACCATGCAGGCTACTAGCAGGAGCACTGCTGGAGAGGATGGAACCGAGGGTGATATCCAATTTAGCAGTGATCTGTGAGTTCAGGAAGGAGAAGCTGTTTGAATGTCACATTACTGTGACTGCAGATTGGGCACTGAGCATCACACCATGGGGCTTCTTAGCACTGGAAGTGGGCAGCACTCAGCTGATCTCAGCACAGGAAATGGAACCGGGGTGGCAAAACTATAACAAACACAGCCATATTGATATGCATTGTTACCCAATTAGCTGGGATAATTGCAGGTACACAGGTTTCTGTCACATTACAACATAACAGCATATGGCAGGGAATAATTTCCAGCAGCAGCTTTGATTTATGTGCTCTGGGCTATTCACAACCTGAATCTCACCGACGATCTCACACGATCCCAAATGAACTGCAATTAAGAACTGCTGTAATCTGAAGTAGCTGGGGGCAGACCTAAGTGAAAACCAGAAATCCTTCGGTTCTTCAAACTTGAGAAGGGGGACTGAATTTACCACAGGTGTCCCTGGGACAGCAGCCACTGCCTGCACCCATCCGCTGCAGCACCTGCCCTGGGAGCTGCCCTGGGCTGTGTGATCCGCCCAGCACTCAGCAATTAGGCTGTGCTCCTCAGTGCTGCTGAGTGCTGTGGACAAAGGAGCAGTCAGAACACACTGCTCCTTAACATGGCATGTTTTAATAGCATAGAGCACCTGCTGGCAGGGCACAGAGAAACATTCAGCAAGCAGAAAATGATTCATAAAAAAAGGAAAAGGAGCTTGTGGGGAAAATGGGGAAGCAGGGAGAGCGCAGTGCTTTGACAGGCCTTTCTCTTTCTGTACCTGCTTCTGGCACCTACAGGCCCCTTTCGAGCAATTGCTTTTTGGCAAACGAGCCGCCTGCCCTGGGAGCAGAATGCTGACCCTCTCCTTACACAGCCATGGGTGCTCAGTCTGCAGGGCTGGGCTCTGTGCTCAGCTGTGCTACCAAGCTAAGCCACGAACCTGTATGTGCTGTGATCCATGCAAGGTAATCACACGGAGAGGGAGACAGATTGTTATCTGCCTGACATTTCCAGCTACACGGAAACAAAATGAATGCTTTAAATTAAATTTGAAGAAATGAATAAGATTTAAACAACAGCAACAAAACCAGAAAAACCCTGAGTCATTCCAGGCCTCAGAAGATGACTGAATGAAGTCCTGAAGGCAAAATGCCTTCCCTGGGAACGGAGTGGGGAGAACACCAAACCCTGCAGCAATGGAATGCGTGGTCTCCAGCACAGAGCACAGCAGCTGTGGGGGGGGCTGCTGCGGGGCTCCCTCACTGCTGCTGACCATGGCAACGTGACTTCAGCTCGGAGGGGGTTCTGCTTTAACCAGATGCACATGGCAAGGAATTTTTAAGCTATAATCTGATTCTTCTCTTTAAAGCTGGCTTGATCTGAGATGCCGCATCAATCATTCTGGTCAGTTTTGTTAGTGTGCAGATACCCATTTCTCTGCAGTTTCATGGAACGGATCAGTCAGGGAGCTGAGACTTCCATTCAGCAGGGCAGAGCCAGCCCACCTAAAACAGGGCCAGGAATCCATTCCTTTAGGGAAACGCTTTTTTCAGCACAGGAGCTCTGTCATCTTCTAAACAGTTTCTTTAACCAAGACGAGCTGCCAGAAATGGGCTGACTTCCATGGAGAATCACATCCATTTTATGCACGTTACCGTACTCAAGATACAACTGCAGAGTTACAAACAAGGGTAATGTAAATCAGAATCACAGAATCACAAAATCCTTAGAGTTGGAAAGGGCCACTGAAGACCATCTAGTGCAACCCCCCTGCACTGAACAGGGACACCACAGCTGGATCAGGCTGCCCAGAGTCTCCAGGGACAGTGCATCCACCACATCTGTGCTACCTGTTCCAAAACCACACCACCCCCACTGCACAAGACTTTTTACAACTGATTCTTCTAATGCTTCACGAAATGTAAGAAGAAATAAATGAAAAAATAACTTGAATGATCGAGTCAGAAGGTGGTTCAAAAGAAAAAAATTAACGTTGCACAGCCTCCTGCAAGCAGGGCCAAAGGCAGACATGCATTGAAAATTACAGCTCCAACAGCACCAGGGGGCTCACATGCCTTCTACCCGCCTTCAAGAGACATCTGATATTCAAAGGCAAAAAATAAAGTCAACCACATCAGAGTATCCGCTGCCATGCTGCATGCAACAGGCTACAGCTGAACGGCGGCTTGGAAATGCCTGCCCTGTGCTCTGTGTCAGCAGTGAGCCCCCAGCGGCACAGCGGCACCAGCAGTGGCTGCCAGCTGCTGAGCTGAGGGCTGGGTTAACCGAGCCAGGGACAGAAAACCCCACACTGCAGCACAGGGTGCTAACGTCATTAATGGGGTATAAGCAGAATGTTGGCTGTTCTTCGACAGCTACATCCTAAAATGCAAAGTGAAATGTGCCACCCCCACCCCAACGAGGTTATTTCAATGAAAAGCCCGTTTTCTGAGCCCCCTACAGATCATCTGTAAGGAATTGCATGTTGCTAAGCAAGTTCATATAACAGACCAACATTTCTTCTACCACAGGTTCTCAGTATTTCTACTTAGAAACCAGTAGTGAAAGCGTGACAGCTCCAAGTATCTGATGCTATGACAAACAACGAGAAAGATCTCATCTCTCAGCTGGGCCAAACATGGCTTCAAAATACAGTATCAGCAACCCCAAACCTTACAGCCCATCCCCAGGTGAACTCTGGTCCCAAACACCCTTTGTAGGCTTGGACTTCTGTGGCTCATCCAATAGAGAAGAACAGACTTAGCACAGATGCTTGACCTCTGAGTGCTGCTGAAGCATGGGAATTGTCCAGATTTACAGTACTGCCCAAATGAAAGAAAACAGAGATAAAACAGAACACACACACACAAATAACATAGAAAATGGATGTTTCCAGTTTCTAAAGTCAGATGTTGAGAAGTGACAGACCAGAGCCCAGTGTCAGCTGGTGCACCCATTGCCCAGCATCGCTGTGTGGGTCTATCACGTCCGTTACCGACAGCTTAGTTTCCCAGCTTGCTTTTGATTTCCCACAAGAACATGCACATCTATATAACATGCCGCCTTCTTTCCAATAGCTGCTAACCCTTAGATGTTTAATTATTGGTTACAGGTTGTGTTGAAACTGTTGTGTTGCACTCAAGGAAGACATGGGCACCAGAAGTTATAGGAACATGAGTTTTCCAAGCTTAAAGGCTGCCACTCACTCCCCCTTTTCCACTGCTGGAGCTCATTTACCCATCCCAAGGACCTATCCCACATCAGTGCTGTGGCCTTTGTTAGCCTGCACAACACTAAGCGCCAAAATGCTCCACCAAAAGGAAACCTGCAGCACCACATGGGCTCTTCTGGCCTTTAACACCAGGAACAAAGTCACTCATTCCCAAATGGTACCTCCTGGCAGCAATGCCAGCCAGTGTCCCTCCCAAAGTCTTGTTCAGGCTGGAAATAGTGCTGGCCTTGCTTTTCAGTGTGAAAAATGCAGTATCATAAAGTGGTGGAACCCTCTCACAGACACCTCTGCCTACGGACAGGGCACAGCTACAGAAGAGCTCTTTCCTAATTATTTGTTCAGTGTTGCATCTGGGTAATGGCAGAATCCCAGCATGGCTGGGTTGGAAGGGACCTCAGAGCCCCCCAGCCAAACACCCTGCCATGGGCTGAGTGCCCCCCAGTTCTGGCTGCCCATGGCCCGGCCATGGCCTGCGACATCTCCAGGGATGGGGCACACACAACTCTGGGCAGCAGTGCCAGGGCTTCACCACGCTAAATAGTACTTAAAATCAGCATTTTCCAGTCTGACAGCCCTCTGCACTCACTCCTTCAGAGAATATTGCCTCTCACATGGCTTGTGCTGCACCACTCCTAGTTAGGAGGATGCACCCTCCTGGCTCCTGGCCTTCCGGCTGACCCTTGCCCTTGGCAGTGGTCAGCAGCCTGTGCTTGATGAAACCCTGCAGGTAAACATGTACAACGTGAGTGCTAACCTGAGTCTCAGTTTCACAGTGTGTACTTAGGGGCCGGATGCTAAGCAACTGGCTGCTTAAGATTTGGTAAGACGAAGCTTAAGGGACACATCACGTATAGGGCACGGAATCTGAGGGGGAACAGCCACTGGGATGGAGAGCCCAGCAGAGGGCTGCGCGGATCGGAGGTGGGCTGGCAGTCTGAGACCCTGCTGGCAACCTGGGGAAGGACAGGCTATCACAGCCTGCTGACAACAGAGGATTATCTGGGTCGATCAAGATGAGGGAGGGATATAAAGCAAGAAAAAGGAAGAAAAAATTAAAACAATAACCGCAGAACATTAGGTAACTAAGCAACACAAAATTCAACAAGAAAAGTACTAGATAATCTGTATTTAAAAATACAACTTGGCATACCCTGCAGACAGAGGTTTAGAAGGAAAGCTCAAGTCATCACTGAGGACATCTGTTGGGTAGCAGCTAGGTAAACAAGGTATTAGATTGCAATAGCAGGAGATGGGAAATAAGATGGAAAGCATTGCAATGCGGCAGGAAGGTACTCATTATTACACCAACACTCATCCGAAACAAAAGGTATAGCCAGGAAATAAATAATCAGGGTCTGTGATTTGTGCAAGAGACATTAAGCAGGCAGTTATAAATTACTGATGTTATGAGAGTGAGAACTATAATTTTGATTTTTTTCCACAATAATGCAAGAACAAGAAAATACCCAACATTATTAAGGGACATTGGCAGGGGACAGTTATGGGTTTTGCAGAGGAAAGCTGGACCTTCGCTTTTGCATCGTGCTCTGCAGGCACCGGCAGCACCCCCCCCCTGCTGCTCCCACCAGCCAAGCACCACCAGCCCAATGCCGCGCTGCTCCAAGGGCCCGTGCCCCACCTGCAGCCCTGTGGCACCTGCAGGGCACAGCAGCCAGCCCTGCACTGCCTGCCTGCGCCTCTGTGACATGCTATTTGACTGCTCTGTGCTGCCTCCACGAGCACGGGTCAAGTAAGAGAAGCGTAAGAGCAACAAGTTTTGCTGCAAATGCCTCTCAAGCATCATCAAGAGCAAAAGAAATGTACGTTAAATAGTTATTTTGAAAGCCTTGCTTTGAACATAGTTGCATAAATCCTTTGCAAATGCAGAACCTGAGCATTCCCTGGGCTGGTGAGCAGTGGGTAACAGAGCCCCAGCTGCACTGGTAGGAGGACACCTCACAATACCATGGCGTGGGGTGACCTTATGCAGTGGCACAGCAGTGTGGAAGAGGACTGTCCCAGTGCACAGAAGTGCACCTGCAGCAGCCCAAGGAGCCCTGCAGTGAGCGCCCTGCTCCGCTCCAGCCATTACAGACTCCATCAACAGATGCTAAAAGGAACACAGGAAATATCAATATAATTATGCAGCCTTTGTATTGCTCTGCTCACTGCTGTGATTGGGCTCTGTTTTCTTTTGCAGCTGTTTTTAAGGGGCTCACAGCACAATCGCTGCAGCTTTGCTTCCCTTGCAGCAATGAGCAGCAGGTGAGGCCCAGCCCTGTGTCTCACGGTGAGCTGCCCCAGCACTCAGCTCTGGGCGTCCAACCCGTCTTGCATACTCTTTTACTCTTTAAAACATTCTTCCCACAGAACCCAGAGTTCTCCAGAAAATAGTGGAACCCAAAGCTCACCACAGGGCTCCACCTGCATCCTCACCTGTTGTTCCAATGAGATCGTTGTTCTGATTCCTGCTTCTCGCAGCTTCCCTGAGCACTGACATGCACCATGCAGGGAAGCACCCAGCCCTGCTGCATGGGGCTGCTGAGCCTCACAGCCCAACCACAGCACAGCCAGAAGGAAGGAGATCAGCCCCATTTCTGGGAATGTCTCACTCCAACCCCAGCTCACATCAAACGAGCATCACAGAGCGAATCTACGCCTAGATTTATATTTCCCAACTGGAAAAACATTGTCATTTTTGTGTCACGTCAGTATGGGAACAGCCCAGGACAGCCGGGGCTGTGAGCAGCCTCTCTGGGCCAGGCACCAACTCCAAGTCCATGGCCGGAGCCACACACATATCACCACTCAGTGCCCGCAATAAGCCCTGTGTCAGACCAGCAGGCCAGGCCAGCTGCGTGGTTCGGGCTGTGGAGTTCCCATGGCCACAGGCAGAGCACAAACACAACGCAGTTGGTTTGCTCTGGAAGCCCACTTTGCTGTGATAGAGAGGACATGGCACACAGCCAGGCTCAGCACTGCCCCGAATCATACCAGTTAGGAAAGCATGCAGTACTCAGATGGCCATGAAGAACACACCGAGCCCATGGCCTCAGCTCTCCAGCCCTGGGAAGCCCCAGTGGTTATCATTCAGCCTCCACAGGCCATCTTGCCTTCTTTTTTGGAGAAAAAATAGCCAAAATTTATCTGCTGCTTAAAAACAAAAGTAAAACTAACATGCCAAGACATTCGTAAGGTACATAAAATACTGTCTTCAGTGAATCTGCACAAACATCTATGGCTCCCAGTGCAACTGTGTGGTCCCCAGCCCCACGCAGCATCGGGGTGCTCCTAGGCTGGGACTGGACCTCCCTCGTACAGCGCTCCAGGCGTTAGGGCTGAGACAGCAATGCAACCCAGTCCTTTGATGTAACAAGGCCTTTTCCCCCACCCTCCTGGTTCCCTTTGTCCATTTCTGTATTAAAGTAGGAATGGACAGGAATGAAGGAGTGGGGCCAGCCCTGCCTGGGAGAGAAGCAGGAGCCCAAGGGCTCAAGGATGGTGGAGAATAAGTGGGGTGGGAGTGCAGCCTTGGGGCTGGGCAGTGCTGCACCAACCACCGCCCCTCGGGATACCACTTCCTGCTTACTTTTTAGAATCTATAGAAAAGTACATGGAAAACACAAATTTACCCATGGTATCTTAAGTTCAATATTTACTTTTGAAGTGGTTTTGTTCATAAAATGCAACTCTGCAACCTACAAGGGACTGCCAATTGAATTTCTATGTCTATATCTGAGATTACAGCCAGAGATTATTTTTCCATCTAAATAATCTATATCTTAGCAACACAAACAGGGCTGCTTTCTAAAGCCAGATGCTGTGTTTTAATGGTGGTCAGGGAATGCTGCTGTGCAGCCCTGCTGCCAGGGGCCCGGCTGGCTCCCAGCACCGCCAGCCCCCTCCTCCCACCCCCCCATGCACACCCACACTCTGGATTTCACCCCAGTTCTGTAGCTTTAAGAAGACGGAAAAGCTCCAGAAAGCAAACAGCCTTTAGCTGTGCATCCGAACCGCTGGAACACACCGCGAAAGCAAGTCTAAATAAAGCTGTTGCTTCCAGCTGGCGGGGGAGCGACGCGCCCGGCACCCCCAAACTCAGTAGGATTGCACTGCGGGGCACAAGAGGGGCTGCGCTGTGCCTCAAGCCGGGCTGGGGCACGGGGGGCTGCTGCCAGGGTTGGCACCGCGTACGCCTTGGAAGAGCCACGCAGCTGCCAGACACAAACGCGACAGAAGCCTTCTGCAGCCAGAATCACACCTGCAATGCACTTCAAGGAGGTGGCTCAAACGGGCTCAGCTGATAAACGCGCTCAGCAGGGATTCCGAGCGGCGCTGCCTCACCTGCGCGCTGCCTCCGGCGCTGAGGGGCTGTGACTCAGCACAGGGAACGGCTTTTGATTTTTCAGATGGAACTTACCAAACCGTGCCAGCGTTACGGGGAGGATCTGCTTCCTGCACCCGCCTCTCTGCCGGCCTCTCCGGAGGTATTTTCACTAAGCCCTCCCCATCTGGTTATGTTGTGATGACGGGAGTCGGTTTATTTGGGGAAAATCAATTGCGAGCCTGCATGGGAATCAGGTGGAGCAAGACGGAAAAAAATTCTCAACCTCTGTCTCTGCTGCATGTAAGAGGAGATGCAGCATCTTATTATTAGCCCAGGAGCTGTGTGACTAGGAGCAGCAACCGCCACTCTGAGCATCCCTGAGGCTGCAGCCCCCTGCACATGGGGAACAGCTCACAGAGGGGCAGGAGGCCCAGAGACAGCCTAAAGGAGCTGGCGCCTGGTGTGCTGCAGGCACAGCTATGTGCAGGTCAGGGCACAACCTGTGGCTGCCACTTCAGGAAATGCCACCTCCAGCAGGTGAGGAACAAAACAGCTTGGCCTGTTCCAGTGCAAAACCCACCCTCTCAATCTAACACCAGCAGCCTAGCAACATACAGCAAGATGTCAAGTCCCGGTATGATGAGATGCCCACAGAGGGCCACAGCTCCAGGCCAGCTCCTGTGCTCCTTTCACTGCTAGCACAACTGAACCACAGCCACACTGCAAACCTGGATGGATTCAGCACTGCCCTCCAGGCTACAAAGCTTCTGACAGCCCTTGAGATACCAGGCAACACAGCTGCAGCAGAGAGGTACAGAATAGATGACTGCACAGGTCTCTGCAGCCATTATGTTCATAGAAACACATCATGGCTGGGCTGGAAGGGCTCCTATAGCCCCCCAGCCCCACCCCTGCTGAGGGCTGGGTGCCCCCCAGTTCAGCCTGCCCAGGGCCTGGCCATGGCCTGGGGCACCTCCAGGGATGGGGCACCCACAGCTGTTCCCCTGTGTATCAGACCATGTAAAAAGTCACTCTCCCTCCTGCTTATATGCTCTCTTCAAGTACTGGAGGGCAGCAATGAGGTCTCCCTGGAGCCCTTTCTTCTCCAGGCTGAACACCCCCAGCTCCCTCAGCCCCTATTTGTTTAATGGTTTGTTCAAACCTCTGAAATATTGAAGACCATCAGCTACAGCTGGGCAGCTGTTTATCACTGAGAGCTCTGAACGTAGCACTGCTTGGGGCCGACCGGCAGCTCCAGCAGCATCCCCAGCCCCTGCTGACAGCCACAGCATGTCCCAGTGCTCCTGGCAGCAGTGCTGATGGGTATGGGCACCACACGGACACAGACACTGGCCCCACTGGCTGAAATGGGAGAATAGCACAGCTGAGAGATTTAGAATGGATTCAGTGGGTGAATTAGTAAGAAAATAAAGAAATAAATATTTCATGGCACGTGGGAGACTGCAAGGTGAATGAATGCTTGGGAGGGGGAGGGTGGAAATAAACCTCTATTAACCTGAAGTGCTATAAAACCAGAATTTAAAGTGGTGGCCCTCCCAGGGGCTGAGTCCGTGCAGCAGGAGGGAAACAGCGAGACTGCACAGCCACTGCCATGTCATGCAGCAGGGGTGGGGAGCGGTGAGGAGGGGCTGCACTCTCTCCATTTCTCCCACACTGATTATGTGCTTAGCCCGGCTCCTGACTGCGCTGCTTTCTGTCGTACCCTCCAGATGCAAATAAAGCATCTTGGTGTGAGCTAAACAGACATTTCCTTCGATCAAAATTTGCTTTGCCTTCCTCCCTTTCTGCTTCTCTTTATAGCACACATTAAGGAGGAAAAAATATCTTGGTTTGATGCACACTGCTTGACAAATCTTTAGCACGTGTACATGTCACTGAGCAAAGGAAGCAGGTCCTGTGAGAACAGAAGGGCCCACATCTCATTGCACGGGCAATCAATCCCTGCTGCTCCCTGCCCGCCTCGCTCCTGCTGCCATGCACCAAGTCCCTTTGCTTTGGCTGCCATGCACA
Source organism: Pavo muticus (assembly GCA_016647715.1). Classification (NCBI taxonomy): domain Eukaryota; kingdom Metazoa; phylum Chordata; class Aves; order Galliformes; family Phasianidae; genus Pavo; species Pavo muticus. The sequence continues at coordinate 585,277 of JACDJE010000048.1, forward strand.
CAACCCTCGTGCAGGAGGAGCTGCCTGCACTGTGCTCAGCCCCTGCTCAGGAAGTCATGGCCCAGCCCGAGCGGTTGCTGGGGCTCCTCCTGCCCCAGCAAAGCTGAGCCATGGGGGGACAGGAACGCTTCTCACCATCCAGGAAGCAGGAATGCTGTGCCCCGCTACTGTCAAAGCAAATGTCCCTTGGTGTCAACTTAGCATCAGACAGCAAAGATAAGTCTTAATGCCTTGCCTCTAAAGTAGATGTGGTAGAAAGCAAAACAGAATCCCCGTGTCTGAGATCAGAACTGCAAACACTGCAGCCCAAGCAGAGCAGCACCGCATGGCTCTGGCTGTAGCAGCTCCTTTCAGCCCTCGTCTCACAGATGAGTCATCGCTCTGGACGGGCACACATTTCTGAACAGCAGCCTAACATAAGGAGCCTAGGAGTTACTCCACAAAGGCATTTATGGAAGAAAAAGGCCCAGAACTGAGGCACTGTGGAGGCAATTCAGCAGTGCACGACCTCCAGGCGGTCCCACTTCCTTTGCTGTGTGACATGAAGGCGCTGTGCAGAGGTCCCTGGCAGTGCACATCCAAATCCCTGCTTTCCACTTCCATGTGAAAACAACAGCAATAAAATAATTGCAAGCTTATCACAGGTGCTTGCTGTTAATCTCACCTGAATGGCTGACGCCCAAGACTTTGCAGTAATAAAGCAGTGATTTTAGTGGTCACAACATGAAGTATTTGAACTCAGACAAGTCAAGCAGTGCTTGGAACTTAGAGAAAACTCCAGAGACCTGAGTTTGCACATTTGCTACTTTAAATACCGAGTCACATCAATGTGAATTAGGCAGCTGCAAAGAGATGTTCGTATTCACAACCCTGAGCCAGCAAACCAAAGTTAAGTTTAATGAGAAGTCACTTGTGGCAGGTGAATCCCACAGTCAATGATACCCAAAGCTGCCTTTTTTAAATGGCATCCAAAGCTTTGCAGGTTCTCACCCACTGCTCTCTAAGCTGTCAGTGGGAAGCAGCCTGTTGTATGTTAGCATTCTGTGTTCCTGTTTCATAGAATCACAGAATGGCCCGGGTTGAAAAGGACCACAATGATCACCCAGCTCCAACCCCCTGCTGTGTGCAGGGTCGCCACCCACCAGACCAGGCTGCCCAGAGCCACATCCAGCCTGGCCTTGAATGCCTCCAGGCATTCTTTCCTTCCCTGTAAGGAAACAGCCCCATTTACATCAGTGCAGACGTCGGGGTCCTCTGAGCAAAATAGTAATTATTGCTGTTACTGAGACAGAACATTTTATACATATGGTGCTGATCTCAGTGGTCAAATAAATAAATACATAAACTGTAAATAATAATAATAATTCCTAGAGGGGTGTGCTGAGATATCCTGAGTTAGCAAGGAGAGCTGTGAGAATGCCTGGGCCGTGGAGCAGACAGATCTGCGTGTTCCAGGATGTGCCTGGAGCTGAGTGCAGCACAGGGACTGCAGCAACAGCTCTCAAAACGATGGAAACCAGAGCAGGAGACAATTCCAGTGTGCTTAAATCACAGCCCAGAGTTACCAAACCCGTTCCTACAGACAGCAATGTGTGGAGAAATGATAAAGGATGCTAAAGAAAATGCAAAGATGAGGCATTAAGCCCGAGGGCTGGTTGGGGGCAGGAGCAATGCAGCTCCTAGTTTCCAGGGCAGGTTTTATCAGCAGCTGAATTACCCGGTTTCATTAGGTGCTGATATTCAAACTCTGATCCATAGATGTCTGTTGTTTTAACAAACCCTTGCATTTCTCACTCCCTGCCTTTCACTCATGATCTGGAGATCTCCATGTACATCTATTTCTGTGCAGACACCCCTTCCCAGGAGGTACATCTCCTCCTGAGCCGACTAATGCTGCCTGATATCACTGCTTGTGGATTGACACAGAAACGTAAGCAGAAGGAAAAATATTCATGTCTGTATGATATCATCAGCATCAAATGCAGCTGCTGAGTGACTCATTTGTAAGTGACAGCAATGATATTTCTCAGCAGGAGCACCTATTTACCTTCAGTTTCACGCACGTACAATCCTGAGTTAACCAGCAACTTTTTTCCCCCTCACACATTGTTACTGCTCATAGAGTAAAACACAGCCAAACACCCCTGACGGAGGGCAAGCAGAGCTGCCATGCTCAGATGGACAACTGAACCACTTCTGCTATGGAGAGCTGCCCCTCGACAGCAAAGTCCAGGGGCTGGGGCCAGCAGCAAACCTCCTGCTTGCTGGAAGCTGTTTCAGATTTCCCAAAAGCACTCAGCGCTGGTGCTCAGCCACTCCTGCTGAGCATCTCAGCTCTCCAGATGATGGAAGAAATTGCTTACATCTTTTACATCTTCTTCTTCCCCATGAACTCTGCACAAATGGAAAACCCCCATGGTACACCGCTTCTTGTCTAGAAAGGGGAACGCACTGCGGGCTGAGAAGATCGTTTGCCCTCCACTCCTCACGGCGCTCCTCCTGCGAGGCTGCCAGAGACTGCAGAGTGCACACAAGCCGTGCTTGTGCTCCCATCCCAAAGCCTGCTTCATTTCCTTGATATGCACACCTATACAGAAGGCGACAGCAGAATAAAAACAGGAAAGATGAGCACCTGGTGGCATCCTTCTCCCGAGTGTCCGTCCACACTAAGGGGTGACACTGGATCTACCCAAATAGGACCCCAGCCCCAGAGATGTGCCAGCAGCCAGGTAGTGCACCGAACCAGCACTTCCCTCGTGGGACAGCCCCAGCACATGCCAGCTGCTCTTCTTTTTTCCATCCTTCACAGCTAAGATACTTCCCATTTGCTTCTCTACTATGCTTTAATTAATTTGTGATAACCAGATCTCATCAGGCCTGGCCCCCACCAACCAAAGAGATCTGCAGCACTGCCCCTGTTTATGAGAGCTGCCCAGACCAACCCAGCCAGGCTGCACTGAGCAGCAGGTCAGCAGCTCTGTGCCTGCTGGGTAACTGACAGCTAATGAGGGGCACCTGCGGGCAGTCAGCCACTGTGCTGACCGCTGCTAAGCCGGGATGCAGCCTGAGGGTGGTTGGGCACAATGCGATCTGTGCGGTGAGTCAGCTGAGTGCACAGCTTCACAGCCGTGGCTTTCCCCCACCAGTGGTCTGAGTGGTGGGAGCAGTGTTTGTGAGCACGGCTGAACCCAAACAGCACAACGTCCTTCTCCTGTACCTCCTCTCACTTTACCTTGGATGCAAACAGGCTAGAAGCAAACTTCCCATCCAACACAAAAGCATTCCCCAGGAACCAGCGAGGCTATCTGGCCTAACTAGCATGCAAGAAGGAGTTTCAATATCAGCAAATGAAGAAATAATGCACTGTGAGCAACCATCTCATCTTGCTACCAACAAAAGCAGTAAGTAGCGATAGAAGCACCAGTGAGCACCCCGTAAACAGCACGGGGATCTGCTGCCATGGACCAAACAAACACTGCTTGCTGCCTCGGGGCCAGTTTGCAGTGCAGATATCATGGCACGCTGCCACTGCAGCCCCCACAGAGACAAAGGCTGTGACTGAAGATTACTGCCCGCCTCAGCACGCAAACGTGGCACCGCCAAGGATGTGCGGAAAATTCATTTCCTATATATAAGAAAATCTGAAGCTTTGCCCTTAAGGCAGAGAAAAGATCTGTGCTTTGGGTGGTTATATTACATTTCCAGTGTGCCTTCGCATTTCTCAAGAGCTGCCTTTGCTGATATTTGTTTTCAGATGGAGTAAGAAAATATCACACACGAGAAGGAGCCCTGAGTCTATAAAAAGCCAACGTTATGGAAGCAGCTGTGCCACATTTAGAAGGAATGTTAGAGAAGACATCTTAAGAGCCACAGGAATAAAGAACTGGGTCAGTTCCGTGCTCCAGTTTATGTGAGCTCACACATAAAAACATGAAGCCGTTGATAGTCAGGTTTTATTTCTTACGACAGAATTGGATGAGAGGTTTTCTCTAACTGTAGAATACCTCACTTGTGTGAGTGCTGCATGAGTACCAGGGTCAGAAGTGCTTTGTACTTCCATTAGTTCTTGTGGCACACAGATATAAATTACTGCCTTCAAATAAGAGAAAATGAGGTGGAATGTATCACGTTACATCATTTTCTCCATCCTCAGCACCTTCTGTCTCTCTATCGTCTGTCTGCCATCCTCCCTGAGCCTGCGGTCTGCGTGGCGAGCAGAGATCAGCCCTTTGTAATAAAGGAAATATTACATTCACAGCTCCCATGTAATCTTCAGTCTGCTTCCGACGCAGTTACCTTGCGATCTGATTGCATCCAGCTCGCTTTGCCCTGACTGAGTGCCATACAGCCCATTTAGAAGATGTTATTCTGATATGGTGCCACAAACTTCCAGAAGTACACAAACAAAAGAAAGAAAAAAAATAGATTATTTTCCACATTAGCATCTCAAAAGGCCCTTCTAAGGAGAAAAATAACAGTTATGGAATAATCAGGCTGCCATAAAGCTGTGTGGTGATGTTTAAACTGGATGATTTCAAACGTTCTGCGCGTGGTACTGAAGATGCAGCACCCATGAGTTGAACCGTGGTCAGCTCAAGGGCGCTGCTGCCATGCGTTGTAGTGAACGTTGCTGTTGTTATAAACGCGGTGGGAATTCCTATTAGTGTATTAACCACACTGACACTGGTTTCTTTGCTGTCTATCATAGTATCAGAAATGTCCTGTCTTAAGAGCAGCCCTGAGGAGAAGGATTTGAGGGTGTTGCTTGATTAAAGATGCAACATGAGCCAGCAATGTGCTCTCACAGCCCAGAAGGCCAATTGTATCCTGGGCCAATTGTATTCCTGAGAAACGTGACCAGCAGGGCGAGGGAGGTGATTCTGCCCCTCTGCTCTCGTGAGACCCCACCTGCAGCACTGCGTCCAGTTCTGGGCCCCCAGCACAAGAAGGACATGGAGCTGCTGGAGCAGGTCCAGAGGAGGGCCATGAAGATGCATAGAGAGCTGGAGCAGCTCCCTACAAGGACAGGCTGAGAGAGCTGGGGCTCTTCAGCCTGGAGAAGAGAAGGCTGCGGGGAGACCTTCTAGCAACCTTCCAGTACCCGAAGGGGCCTACAGGAAAGCTGGGGTGGGAACTTCTTATAAGGGCAGGTAGTGACAGGACAAGGGGAAGTGGCTTTAAACTGGGAGAGGGTAGATTTAGACCAGATATTGGGAAGAAATTCTTCACTGTGAGGGTGGTGAGACACTGGAACGGGTTGCCCAGTGAGGCTGTGGATGCTCCCTCCCTGGAAGCACTCAAGGCCAGGCTGGATGGGGCTGTGAGCAACCTGGGCTAGAGGGAGGTGTCCCTGCCTACAGCAGGGGGCTGGAACTGGATGATCTTTAGGGTCCCTTCCAACTCAAACCAGTCGATGATTCTATGAAACATGTGCCTGCTGCTCAGGGTTAGGCAGAGATTGATGCATGACCTTAAATACCAGTATTGCTATAAATAGCAAAAAAACCCACTAATATGCATTAAGGAGAGGCGTAACTAGTTGTACATGTAAGTACAGTTTGCAAGTTATAAGGATAATGTTAACAACAAGAGCGAAATGCAGAATCTCTGCCCTCCCCATGTCTGCCACCTTCTCTGCTCCCAGGAGATTTGGTGCCCTGTGCTGAGGGTGCTCCCTGTGAGCACAGCCCTCGTGTTGCACAGCCCTGGGCCCACAGTCCTTTAGATGAAGCCCTTTTGTACATTTATGTCTACATTCTGCATGCAGCCTGCATTGCATTTTCAAACACCCTGTTAATAAGGGAGCTAACATCAGCTCTAGCAGCAGTAATAAAACAAATGCACAGATTCTCTACCTAGAAATGTCCTACCCAAACATCCAGTGCACTTCAGGATCCCCTTCACATTAGGAGTATAGGGGAGCTTTCCACGCTGCCTGTCATGAACTGGGAAGATGCTGTTGCTCTCTGCCTGACCCAGCCCTCATTAGAGACACTCCAGTACAACTCCAGATGTCATCCCACAGATAGATGTGTCCCTCTTCTGAGGCACAGCTCGAACTGTTCTCCTCCAGAATCACAGAATCACGGAATCACTAAGGTTGGAAAAGACCTACAAGATCATCCAGTCCAACCATCCACCCATCACCAATAGTACACGCTAAATAGAGGACAGAAGTTACCAGCTGACGGTGGCTGATGCTACCTGCAGGCTGCCTGGGGCAGGCAGGGCAAAGCGTGCTGCATGGTGAGGTGACAGAGCTGGAACTGAGGTCCTGACCTTCATGTTATCCACGTTTTAATGGGACTTCAATCTTGAGTTCTCCTGTGTGTGAGGATGAGCTGCTGGTTGGAGGATAGCTTCTGATTTACTTTTATCCAAAGGGAATCCAGACCGTGGATGCTGAGGCAACGCATCCCAAAGCACAAGTGGGTACCAGCAAGAGTTTTGCTCTAAGGGCGTTGTCCTCTCTCCAGCTGGACACATCCTTATCTCAAAACACGGCTAGAGTTCATTTTGTATGGAGGCAACTGGAAAAGTAGCCCGATATGAAATGAATCAAAGAGCAATTTTAATGTAAAAGTAGTTAGAGTGCAAAGTATAGCAAAAAGAATGTAAGTAGAGCCATGGGAATTTTAGTGTCAGAGCTCTACTAACAGCTAGTGCAAATCTGTGCACCTTCAGCCACTTGTTCTCCCTCTGGCACATCCTGAGTCTCCTGGAGTCAATAAGACTTCTGACACTGACTTGGAGGCATCAGGATCAGGCTCTTTGCATGCAATGTCTTTTTAAATGAGTGCCACTCATACAGGATTTGTTTCAGATTTACATCCCAGTGAAATACAGCATGTGCCACCCGGGCTGGTTAATGCTGCCCTTCACTGACAGTACGTGCCAGGGGACGCATCGCCCTGCAGCCAGGGCTGTGCAGGCAAAACCAGGCGGTCCTCAAAAGAGCATCACAGAATCAGGGTACCCCCAGCTGGATCATCGAGTCCAGCTCCCAGAGAAGCATTTTTGTTATTGAAAGCCCAGGTTCGAATCAGCTCCATCTGTACCAGAAGTGCTGAAACAGAGGAGCCAGGGTTGCCACAGGCTGACGGCCTGAGCAGCACCTCCTGCTGCAGCCCTCTGCACAGCTGAGCTCTCTGCAATCAGCACCCGGCTTCTTGCAGACAGCCAGCTCTGGCTGTTGCTGCTGTGCAATCAGCACATGCAAAGCTCAGCATCACCCGTGGGTTCTGGGTAGCATGGGGATGCCCAGGGCTCAGCCTGGCAGCATGGGGCCAAGGCATGGCTGCACCATGCTAAGATGGAGCTGAGCCCTGGGGCCGACCGAAGGAGAAAGCAGGAGAGCAGACACTGTGCTTACGAGGACAGAGAATGCACGTTCTGTGTCTTAAACTGACTGCTTTTCACTTGAGCATGAAGAAATACGAGGTTTCCAATGGCACTCGACCTTGCCAAGGTCAGATGACCACACGGTAGAACTGCCTGCAGAGCAGTGCAGCAGGATGCCCACCGGGCTTACAGCAAACCAACGTGTGTGCCAGGAGCCGGGCTGTGCCCAGCCTGGAGTGATGCTGATGGGATGATGGACCTCCTCCCTCCCCAGGGTCACCTCTGCCAGCAGTCCCTGACCGAGTTCTCCTGCAATAACGAGCAGTGGGCTGCTGTGGAGAGGAAGGAGTGAAGGGGTTTTATTAGAAGAACGATAAGGACATCATTCTCCTTTAAGTATTTTCTACTGAGCGATATTGCATTCCTGAGATCTTTGGGATTTAGGTCTATCTGACTTAAGAGGACCTGACTGTCAGAGACAAAGGAAAACAGGGGATTACCTTTCCAGGTCAGGACCCCACAGAATCTGTGTGGTGTTCTACCGCTGATAACAGCCAGCACTTAATGCTCAGGGACAAGTAAGCTCCCCTTTTCCTCAGCATGAGGATCAGTGCTATCAGCCTGGTCTGGAGAAATAAAGATAGGATTAAAGGAATTATTTAATTTGGAAGCCTGAAGCACAGCCTCATATCCAGCTGCTTTCCCACCACCTGTGTAGGTGCTGCTGTCTTCTGTCAGAGCCCCACAGCTGAGGCAGTGGGGTGGAACCCAGCTGTGCCCCGATCCAGGAGCTCCATCAATCGATCTACATAAGGATTCAGAACCTGCTTTTGCTTTATTGCTCCATTAAAACTGTTGTTACACACGAAGAGCTGCACCTGATAAGGTAACAGAAGAAATGTTTTAAAAAGAAAGCATTGCGAAAAAGACCGTTATCTAAAGGCCTTCACCTATCATAGAAGGGCTTAGGTTGGAAGGGACCTTAAAGGTCATCGAGCTCCAACCCAATGCCATGGCCTGGCTGCTCCCTACCAGCCCAGGCTGCCCCATCCAGCCTGGCCTTGGGCACCTCCAAGGACGGGGCATCCATGGCTTCTCTGGGCAGTTCCAGCACCTCAACACCCTCTGAGTAAAGAATTTCTTCCTAACATCCAACCTAAATTTCCCTTATTTTAAAGCCTTTCTTCCTTAGGCCTATCTCTATTAGACCATGCAAAAGATGAGATACATGAGAGATGCAGTTGGAAAAACAGCGAAACAAAGTCGTGTTCTTTGGGTAAATTGACTGCAGCTGGAAACTTCGTAAAGGTTTGTAAAGTAGGAGGTGTCAACAGCCACCACCTCCAGGGCACGTCAGAGGAAATGCTCCATAGGCACACGGGTCCCCAGTACAGCCCAGAGCAGAGGTCTCCTAACAGCCCTCTCAAAACGAGCCGCTAGTTTTTCCATCAGGCCCTCATGGCAGCTGCAGCTCCCCCTGCTCCAGGCACTCCTGGACCCCACATTTAATTTACCTTCGGGCCCACATCCCCGCCACCAAAGGTTCCATTCCTGAGCACTCCTTAGCACCAGCTGTGTGCTGACACACCCCAGGAACAGCGGAGCTGAAAGAGGCACTGGGTTAAAACCACAGCAGGCCTGGCAGCAGGGAGCCTCCTGCCTGCACACTGCTGTGCTGCAGTGCATGCACTCCTCTGGAGGTGTCACCAGCTGAGAAAGAGCACGCAAAAGCCACTCTGACTCCAATGCATATGATCTATAATTTCTGCCTGTTTTAGTAAAGGCACCCCTGGGTTACTTGGGGGGGACAGNAGCAGCTCCCTACAAGGACAGGCTGAGAGAGCTGGGGCTCTTCAGCCTGGAGAAGAGAAGGCTGCGGGGAGACCTTCTAGCAGCCTTCCAGTACCCGAAGGGGCCTACAGGAAAGCTGGGGTGGGAACTTCTTATAAGGGCAGGTAGTGACAGGACAAGGGGAAGTGGCTTTAAACTGGGAGAGGGTAGATTTAGACCAGATATTGGGAAGAAATTCTTCACTGTGAGGGTGGTGAGACACTGGAACGGGTTGCCCAGTGAGGCTGTGGATGCTCCCTCCCTGGAAGCACTCAAGGCCAGGCTGGATGGGGCTGTGAGCAACCTGGGCTAGAGGGAGGTGTCCCTGCCTACAGCAGGGGGCTGGAACTGGATGATCTTTAGGGTCCCTTCCAACTCAAACCAGTCGATGATTCTATGAAACATGTGCCTGCTGCTCAGGGTTAGGCAGAGATTGATGCATGACCTTAAATACCAGTATTGCTATAAATAGCAAAAAAACCCACTAATATGCATTAAGGAGAGGCGTAACTAGTTGTACATGTAAGTACAGTTTGCAAGTTATAAGGATAATGTTAACAACAAGAGCGAAATGCAGAATCTCTGCCCTCCCCATGTCTGCCACCTTCTCTGCTCCCAGGAGATTTGGTGCCCTGTGCTGAGGGTGCTCCCTGTGAGCACAGCCCTCGTGTTGCACAGCCCTGGGCCCACAGTCCTTTAGATGAAGCCCTTTTGTACATTTATGTCTACATTCTGCATGCAGCCTGCATTGCATTTTCAAACACCCTGTTAATAAGGGAGCTAACATCAGCTCTAGCAGCAGTAATAAAACAAATGCACAGATTCTCTACCTAGAAATGTCCTACCCAAACATCCAGTGCACTTCAGGATCCCCTTCACATTAGGAGTATAGGGGAGCTTTCCACGCTGCCTGTCATGAACTGGGAAGATGCTGTTGCTCTCTGCCTGACCCAGCCCTCATTAGAGACACTCCAGTACAACTCCAGATGTCATCCCACAGATAGATGTGTCCCTCTTCTGAGGCACAGCTCGAACTGTTCTCCTCCAGAATCACAGAATCACGGAATCACTAAGGTTGGAAAAGACCTACAAGATCATCCAGTCCAACCATCCACCCATCACCAATAGTACACGCTAAATAGAGGACAGAAGTTACCAGCTGACGGTGGCTGATGCTACCTGCAGGCTGCCTGGGGCAGGCAGGGCAAAGCGTGCTGCATGGTGAGGTGACAGAGCTGGAACTGAGGTCCTGACCTTCATGTTATCCACGTTTTAATGGGACTTCAATCTTGAGTTCTCCTGTGTGTGAGGATGAGCTGCTGGTTGGAGGATAGCTTCTGATTTACTTTTATCCAAAGGGAATCCAGACAGTGGATGCTGAGGCAACGCATCCCAAAGCACAAGTGGGTACCAGCAAGAGTTTTGCTCTAAGGGCGTTGTCCTCTCTCCAGCTGGACACATCCTTATCTCAAAACACGGCTAGAGTTCATTTTGTATGGAGGCAACTGGAAAAGTAGCCCGATATGAAATGAATCAAAGAGCAATTTTAATGTAAAAGTAGTTAGAGTGCAAAGTATAGCAAAAAGAATGTAAGTAGAGCCATGGGAATTTTAGTGTCAGAGCTCTACTAACAGCTAGTGCAAATCTGTGCACCTTCAGCCACTTGTTCTCCCTCTGGCACATCCTGAGTCTCCTGGAGTCAATAAGACTTCTGACACTGACTTGGAGGCATCAGGATCAGGCTCTTTGCATGCAATGTCTTTTTAAATGAGTGCCACTCATACAGGATTTGTTTCAGATTTACATCCCAGTGAAATACAGCATGTGCCACCCGGGCTGGTTAATGCTGCCCTTCACTGACAGTACGTGCCAGGGGACGCATCGCCCTGCAGCCAGGGCTGTGCAGGCAAAACCAGGCGGTCCTCAAAAGAGCATCACAGAATCAGGGTACCCCCAGCTGGATCATCGAGTCCAGCTCCCAGAGAAGCATTTTTGTTATTGAAAGCCCAGGTTCGAATCAGCTCCATCTGTACCAGAAGTGCTGAAACAGAGGAGCCAGGGTTGCCACAGGCTGACGGCCTGAGCAGCACCTCCTGCTGCAGCCCTCTGCACAGCTGAGCTCTCTGCAATCAGCACCCGGCTTCTTGCAGACAGCCAGCTCTGGCTGTTGCTGCTGTGCAATCAGCACATGCAAAGCTCAGCATCACCCGTGGGTTCTGGGTAGCATGGGGATGCCCAGGGCTCAGCCTGGCAGCATGGGGCCAAGGCATGGCTGCACCATGCTAAGATGGAGCTGAGCCCTGGGGCCGACCGAAGGAGAAAGCAGGAGAGCAGACACTGTGCTTACGAGGACAGAGAATGCACGTTCTGTGTCTTAAACTGACTGCTTTTCACTTGAGCATGAAGAAATACGAGGTTTCCAATGGCACTCGACCTTGCCAAGGTCAGATGACCACACGGTAGAACTGCCTGCAGAGCAGTGCAGCAGGATGCCCACCGGGCTTACAGCAAACCAACGTGTGTGCCAGGAGCCGGGCTGTGCCCAGCCTGGAGTGATGCTGATGGGATGATGGACCTCCTCCCTCCCCAGGGTCACCTCTGCCAGCAGTCCCTGACCGCGTTCTCCTGCAATAACGAGCAGTGGGCTGCTGTGGAGCGGAAGGAGTGAAGGGGTTTTATTAGAAGAACGATAAGGACATCATTCTCCTTTAAGTATTTTCTACTGAGCGATATTGCATTCCTGAGATCTTTGGGATTTAGGTCTATCTGACTTAAGAGGACCTGACTGTCAGAGACAAAGGAAAACAGGGGATTACCTTTCCAGGTCAGGACCCCACAGAATCTGTGTGGTGTTCTACCGCTGATAACAGCCAGCACTTAATGCTCAGGGACAAGTAAGCTCCCCTTTTCCTCAGCATGAGGATCAGTGCTATCAGCCTGGTCTGGAGAAATAAAGATAGGATTAAAGGAATTATTTAATTTGGAAGCCTGAAGCACAGCCTCATATCCAGCTGCTTTCCCACCACCTGTGTAGGTGCTGCTGTCTTCTGTCAGAGCCCCACAGCTGAGGCAGTGGGGTGGAACCCAGCTGTGCCCCGATCCAGGAGCTCCATCAATCGATCTACATAAGGATTCAGAACCTGCTTTTGCTTTATTGCTCCATTAAAACTGTTGTTACACACGAAGAGCTGCACCTGATAAGGTAACAGAAGAAATGTTTTAAAAAGAAAGCATTGCGAAAAAGACCGTTATCTAAAGGCCTTCACCTATCATAGAAGGGCTTAGGTTGGAAGGGACCTTAAAGGTCATCGAGCTCCAACCCAATGCCATGGCCTGGCTGCTCCCTACCAGCCCAGGCTGCCCCATCCAGCCTGGCCTTGGGCACCTCCAAGGACGGGGCATCCATGGCTTCTCTGGGCAGTTCCAGCACCTCAACACCCTCTGAGTAAAGAATTTCTTCCTAACATCCAACCTAAATTTCCCTTATTTTAAAGCCTTTCTTCCTTAGGCCTATCTCTATTAGACCATGCAAAAGATGAGATACATGAGAGATGCAGTTGGAAAAACAGCGAAACAAAGTCGTGTTCTTTGGGTAAATTGACTGCAGCTGGAAACTTCGTAAAGGTTTGTAAAGTAGGAGGTGTCAACAGCCACCACCTCCAGGGCACGTCAGAGGAAATGCTCCATAGGCACACGGGTCCCCAGTACAGCCCAGAGCAGAGGTCTCCTAACAGCCCTCTCAAAACGAGCCGCTAGTTTTTCCATCAGGCCCTCATGGCAGCTGCAGCTCCCCCTGCTCCAGGCACTCCTGGACCCCACATTTAATTTACCTTCGGGCCCACATCCCCGCCACCAAAGGTTCCATTCCTGAGCACTCCTTAGCACCAGCTGTGTGCTGACACACCCCAGGAACAGCGGAGCTGAAAGAGGCACTGGGTTAAAACCACAGCAGGCCTGGCAGCAGGGAGCCTCCTGCCTGCACACTGCTGTGCTGCAGTGCATGCACTCCTCTGGAGGTGTCACCAGCTGAGAAACAGCACGCAAAAGCCACTCTGACTCCAATGCATATGATCTATAATTTCTGCCTGTTTTAGTAAAGGCACCCCTGGGTTACTTGGGGGGGACAGCAATCGCAGTGAGATAATGAGAGGCACCACCAGGGGAGCAGGCAGCTGGGGAAAATGAGTGCCTTTTCCAAAAGCAATCTGACAAGCAGCCCGCGAGGCGTGCAGGGTGCGCAGTGCAGTTCAGGGAACAGGATGTACCCAAATCAACAGTTTAATGATCCCAGGAGCCAGCTTCCCTCGTGACAGCAATCCATCACAGCCTTCGTTACCCTGCAGCACCACACTGCTGGCCCCAGAGATGCCCTGCAGTCCCAGGCCCGGCACTCAGCGGCTCCATCACGCACTACGGGGACGGCCGGGTCTGACAAACGCCGCAGCCGGGAGGTGCAGCCACGGAGCTGAACGCAGAGCCGCTCTCTGCAGCGGCTTCTCTGACATCCAAACCCAGAGCCGCTGCAGAGCAGAGCTGCGCTAACCACAGCAAACAGAAAGTGGTTGGTAAGGAAGGGGAATAAACGGCACGGAGTGGAAAAAAGGGCGTTTGAAAATGGATTATACAAGGCCCGTAGGTAGCACACGATTCAGACAAAGCATGTATCTATAAAACCCGCCAGGCACGCACTTACACGCACAGACACGGATAGGAACTGACCTTGCAGGCACGCTCCATCATGGTGCACGCTGCCCGTCTGCTCTACCTGAGAACACTGCCATTCCTCCGCGCTCCGGGTTAAAACCTGTGGGTGCTCCTTAGCGGGCAGATTTAACGGGATTTTTTACCATAAAACTGCGGAAGGCAAAACCCAATAATCCATCCCCGCTGCATAAGATTGGATTTTCCATCTGCGTCCTCTTGAACCGCGGAATCGGATGAGAAACCGTTCATCAGTGCGTCCGGGGGAGCATTTGGAGGGCAGGGAAGGAAAGGAAAAAAAGAAGCAGCAGCATCACCAGGCGCCGAGAGCCGCGCAATGTGCGCGCAGCGGAGCGGGGGCGGCTGCGGGCGGCGCGGGGCGGAGCGGCGCGGGGGGGACCCGGAGTGCGGCGCCGCCCGCAGCCATTGCGGTGCTGCTGCGCATCGCAGCTCCCGGCGCCGGGAATGGCATTTGCGGCTGAATCGCGGATCAAGGCTTGGATCTGGCACAGGATGGGTCCCGTCTGAGCTCCTCTCGCAGCACGGGTCGAATTGCCGAGAAGATCCGGAGGGTGCGCGGGGCTGGAAGCAGCCGGCAGCCCGTGCCGCGCGCTGGGGGTGCGCAGGAACCCATCGCTGTGCTCCGGAGCGAAGCGGGAATCGCAGAACCATAGAATAAATATCGTTAGCGTTGGAAAGGACCTGTAACGGCCACCCGGTGCCACCCCCTGCAGTGAGCAGGGACTCCCGCGGCTCCATCAGGTGCTCAGAGCCCATCCCCCAGCCTGGGCTGTCTGCAGGGACCACCCCCACCTCTCTGGGCAGCCCACTCAGTGCCTCACTGCTCCCACTGTAACACACTTCTTCCTTATAGCTAGTCTAAAACTCCCCTCCCTTAGTTTGGAACCATTTCCCCTGGTCCTTCACAACAGCCCCTGCTCAACAGTCTGTCCCCTTCTTTCTTACAGCCCCCTCAGGTACCAACAGGCCGCTCTCAGCTCTCCCTGGAGCCTTCCCTTCTCCAGCTGCACAGCCCCAGCTCTCAGCCTGTCCCCACAGGGAGGTGTTCCATCCCTCGGGTCATTTGGGCAGGATCACCTCCCTGCTGGCTGCACTGCTTTGGATGCAGCCCAGGATACAGCTGGTTTTAGGGCTGTGAGGGCACACTGCTGGCTCGTGTCCATCCAGTACCCCAGGTCCTTTTCAGCAGGGCTGTGCTCTATCCTTACATCTCCCAGCTTGTACTGGTAGCGGGGCTTGCCATGACTGTGTGCAGATCTTGCACTTGGATGTGATGAACCTCATGAACTTCACCCACTGCTTGAGCCTGCCTAGGCGTCTCTGTTGGCATCCCATCCTTTGGGTATGCTGGCCGTACCACACAGCTTGGTGTCACCCACAAGCTGCTGATGGTGCACTCAATCCCACTTATATCCCACTATTAAAGACCACTGGTCCTGGCAGTAATCTCTGAGGGACACCACTCCTCACTGATCTCCATCTGGACACTGAGCCTTTGACCACCACTGTCTGGGTATGATCTTGCAACCAGTTGCTCATCCATCAAACAGACCACCCATCAAATCCATCTCTCTCCAATTTGGAGAGAAGGATGTTATGGGGGACCATGTCAAAGGCCTTACTGAACTCCAGATAGGTGACATCAGTGGCTCTTTCCTCGTCCACTCATGCAGTGACGTGAGCACAGAAGGCCATAAGTTGGTCAGGCAGGACTTGCCCTTGGTGAAGCCATGCTGGTTCTCTTGTGTTGTAACCCTGCTTTCTATGTGCCTTAGCATCGCTTCCAGGAGGATCTGCTCCATGACCTTCCCCAGCAGAGATGTGACACTGACAGGCAGGGGCAGCCTGCCTCAGCCCCCAGCAGGCTGGCAGTTTCTATTCGCCCAGCTGTATCCAACACAGGTTTGCTCAGAGCACCCTCCTGCGTGCTGCTTTATCAAGAGGAACAGATAGCATAGAATCCTGTCATAGAACGGCCTGCGTTGAGAAGCACCACAATGATCATTGAGTTTCAACCCCCTGCTATGTGCAGGGTCACCAACCACTGGACCAGGCTGCCCAGAGCCATATATTAATGATCAACCCAAAGCTGGCAAATACAAGAGGAGCTGAAGGAATTGTTGCACTCCACTTTGATTCTCTCTGGAAGCAGTCAGCATCTCCCGCAATGTAGGGGCCAAAGAGCAAACCAGCAGAAGTCTCGTTCTTGGTTTTAACCCCTAACAAACTGATCTGAACCAACGTGCCAGTGCCTGCACAAGGCTCTCTGCCCTTAAATCACTTCAGAAATACCTCTGGCTGAGTTGATGCGATTACCACGTGCAGACCTCGCCTGTAACTCCTTTCCTTTGGGCTGCATATAAAGTCAGACTGTTAAATTCTTCATGTCAAGGCTGGTTTTATTTTTGAACTTCAGGTTTCCAGGAGTCGTACCCGCAGGTTGCCCCATTGCCAACAGAAGATTCTGCAGGTCAGCCACACTGCAGTGCCTGTAGGTGAAGCCTGGCCTGACCGTCCCACCCCTGTGACCCCAGCTGCACTGCGGGCGTTGCTGCCTTGCTGTAACTGTCCCTATTGCTACACCCACCGCACTGCCTTCATTTTTCCACTGAGAGCCCCAAAGGCAGAGCAGACTCCGGCCCACGGCTTGCAGAACTAGTTTTCAAAGCCAGGGAATGGTTGGCACACAGAGAAATGGCAGCCTTTCCCAAAGCCTGACCTTAAACTTCAGGATATACTGCACAAATGATACCTAACCTTGTGATATTTTTTCCTGATTGTAATTTGATTTAATTTTAAACCAAGGCGCTCCTCCGCCCTGTTCAGGGTACCGGTGTAGCACAGCAGATCAGAAAGGCGCAGAGGTTACATGTAGCCTCTGGTTGGGAAGCAGCTTTGCAACGTTTTAACAGCTCTGCTCATTTTGTTTCTGAACGAAGTTGCTGCGCTTCCCCACGAGGTGGAGAGAGCGCTCATCTCTGCCCCAGCCCCGGCAGGGCAGCGCGCTGCGGGGAGCGGAGCTCTGCAGGAGAAGAGCGGCCCTCAGCCCGTGCTCACTGCTACAACCCCCAGCCACGTCTGTGCAAGCAGGTGGCAGCAGCAAGGGGCTGCTCCGGCCGCTCACGCCTCGCCCTGCCGGTGAGTTAACCCAGCTGAGGAAGCTGACCATTCATAGGCGAACCCAAAGCTGCGGCCGCCAGGATGGAAGACCTCTGGGTGGGAATACACAGCTGCGCCCCGTGGTGACGAAGCACAGCCTGCCGAGGGCCGGCACCGGGGCTGTTCTCTGCAGGGGGGAGCAGAGGAGCGCCGGGTCCTGCTGAGCTCCGTGGCTGCCCAAAGGAGGGGAGGAGGTCAGCCTGGGGCTGCTCCCAGCAGGAGGCGCTCACAGAGCGCGTTCACAGCCGTGGTGAGAACTGCGGAGTTATTGCTGGTTCCAGAGCAGAGCAAAGCACTACAGAGGGCATCCCGTGGCCGGTAACCTCTGCCCTGCAGATTTCTTGTGGCTGTGAGAGTGACTGCAGCACGGAGATCACCGCTGCCTCCTCCACAGCTCTGTGCTCGGGGCTGCCGGCGTTCCACCCCCCACAGAGGAGCAGAGCAGCGCCCGTGGGCAGCAGGGAGCGCGGGCAGCCACCTGCCCGTGTGTAACCGTCAGACACACAGACCTTACCAACACGATCTGGAGCAATTGCTCTTCTGCTCGGACTGCCCACGCCGTCTGCTCGGATGGTGCCACACCTCAGTCCCTGCTCAAGAAAAGAAGGAATTAATTCCCAGGACTTAATTAATTGCCACCTTAAGGCTCTGTGCCGTCGGTCTGGGAGCTGCCAGGGCCCGGTTCTGATACCAGTCCCCGTGCTTCTGTGATCAGAAACGGCTCCATTAGAAACGCCAGCCCAGCCGCTCGCCCCGCACAGCGCTGTGCAGGAGTCACGGCGTCAGAGCAGCTTTCCGTTCTCTGAAGTGCACGGAGCAGCTCGCAGCGCAGCGAAGCTCAGGCAGCGCAGCGCCCACCCACGGCCGATGCGGCGCCGCCTGGGGGGCGAAGCGGGCGGGGAAACAGCGCGCCCCCCCCCCGCCATCATGGCGGCGCTCCGCCCCCCCCAGCCGCGTGCGGAGGGCGGGTGCGCGGCGGCGCCCAATGGGAGCGGGGCGGCCGTGACGGCAGCGCGGAGCCGCACCGAGTCCCGGCACTGCGCGTCCCGACGGCCGCAGCTCCGCGGCGCCATGTCGCGGCTCAGCCCGCAGGAGGAGAACCTGCAGGGTAAGGGCCGCGGGGCGGGGCGGGGGGCCGCGCGATGTTTCGCTCGATCTCTGCCTTTCCTTCTCCCCATCTGTGTGCCTTTGCTGCTCCCCCCGAGCTGTGCCTCCTGCACCGCATCTCCGCTTCTCCTGCTTTGTGCCCTTCTGCTGCGCCCACCAAAACTCGGCAAGTTTTGCCACGCACGTTTTTCCGTATTGCTGATCCCATACCTGCGCTGCGATGGGCAGAACACGGCTGTCTGCTTACGCTGCTGTTTGCACGTGTGAACATGTTGTATAGGCAGATTCCCCTGACAGTCATATAACTCAGCGTTATCTGTCCTGTGAGCTGATTTGTAAGCGACAGAAGAGCTCCAGGCCCCCCTGTGTGTCGGTTACCATTAGCTCGAGCTGCAACTCAGAGCGCTCTTCGGAACAACAGAGCCACATGTGACCTCCTGCATTACATGCACCGCAGGCAGCCGCACGTGATGGGGGCATTGCTGCGCGTCCTCTGTTGCTCAACAGGAACGCCTGCAAACCTTACTGAAAAAAGGCCACAGACCGCAGCTATGGGAGGCTGCAGGCTGAAATGCTTTCAGCAGTCAGTAAACAAACTGGCACAGGAAGTCTTAGAGGTTGTTGTTGCGTTGGGTTTTTTTGGACGTGTGTTGAGCAATACAAACGACGTGCAGCTCTGAGCTAAAATAAAAGCCTTCGTTTGCAGAAGGAGACGCGATGTACTGCCTGGCTTCTGCTCGGCTCCCTGGGACTGCAGCTCGCACAGAACACCCCCGTGTTTTGGCACTGCGCGGTGCTCACTGAGCTACAGATGCTGGCACTTCAGCGTGTCCTGTTGTGTCATGGGGAGGATCAGCAGTCTCATGTTCTGCATGCCTTTGTGCAGAGCAGCCGGCCTTATTCTGGTTGTGTTTTCCATTGTGCCCGACAGGTTCCTGGGTTGAACTTCACTTCAGCAGCAATGGAAACGGCAACGGAAACAGCGAGGCAGCGACCAGCCAAGAGCAGGTACCAGCTTCTATCTCCATTCACAATGGTGACATGGAGAAAATACTCCTTGATGCTCAGCACGAGTCTGGAAGAAGCAGTTCCAGAGAAAGTTCCCACTGTGACAGGTAAACAAAATGCTGTACTGTAAGTAATGGTTACTATGGGGAATGGTTTTAAGCTGAGACAGGGGAGGTTTAGGTTGGATATCAGGAGGCAGTTTTTCACGCAGAGGGTGGTGACGCGCTGGAACAGGTTGCCCAAGGAGGCTGTGGATGCCCCATCCCTGCAGGCATTCAAGGCCAGGCTGGATGTGGCTCTGGGCAGCCTGGTCTGCTGGTTGGCAACCCTGCACATAGCAGGGGGTTGGAACTGGATGAGCATTGTGGACCTTTTCAACCCAGGCCATTCTGTGATTCTATGAAGTAAAGCAAAGCTCACTATTGCACAAAGCCATTTTTATGCACAGCATTCCTGCTTGTGTGCAGGCAGCACTCTTGTTCTGGTAAAGGTACCACAGAGCAGTGCGTGGCTGTCATTCTAAAGCAGAAATGTCAGAGGAAGGTGGTAACAAGCAGTGTGTGCTTTGTAATGGGCTAAAATAGTCAAGAGTCCTTAGGTAAGTGCTAAGATGAATTGTTGTATATCTAGTTTACAAAGCATACAGATTTCTAGGTGTATAATAATAAAATAGGAAAATACAGCTGAGACTCGTGGTCAGTTTTATCAGTTCATGCATTTGATTTGGATGGACTGCAGCGTCTGCAGCCTGAAGTTTATTTAGCAAAAGGAACCGAGGGACTTAAAACAGACAGCAGGATGCAGAACCTCCTTGTGTCCCCTGCCTTGTTTGAACTGAACCCCAAAGCCATCAGCTGCTGCCCAGCGTTACTCGGTGAGCAGCGGGAGCCCAGCAGGCAGCCTCAGCGCCGTACCTTTGCACTGCTGGAAGTCATCTTGGCACAGCACTCTGCTTGGCAGACGGTTAGAGCATCGGAGGTGGGCTGGGTGAGGTGGCTGCACTGCGTCACCCACTGACAGGTGGGTCTCCCTGGTTATGGTCGGGGCGCTGCAGCTCTTCAGTTCAGCCATGCATACAAGCTTTGTTCGTTAGCTTTTTAGTCATCCCCAGAATGAGGTCATGAAGGATTGACTGAGCTCCTTCTCACTTGTTCTTCTCTTTGTTCAAGCCCTCCTCGTTCCCAGACACCTCTGGACAGTCACAGAGCTCTGGAAATAGAGAGCCATAGCAGTGGAGAGAAGAATAGCTTTCAGGTAAAAGTCTCGTTTTGCTTTGGAGAACAGATTTGTCACTGTTTGACACCCAGCAGGAGGAAACCAGCAGCTTCACCTTCTGTGTAGGGACTTCAGCAAGTTACTTTAGCATAATCACAGCAGAACCACTCAGAATAGCAGAATCTCTCAGCCTCCTCTTGTCCAGAACTGACAGCCCAGGTTCTACCAACACAGCTTTCATCAGTTCTCAATGGCGTGAAACACGCTCGGTCCCACAGCCCCTGCCTTCATCCCAAACTCACGAAGACTCCTTCAGGAACCTGCCTGAAGAACTGCCCACCTTAGGTTAATTAAACACATTACTGAGGTTACGTTTCCAGAAAACCCTTCCTGTGTTTGAAGGTGGTTATTCAGATTCTGAGATCCAATAATCTCAAGTTAGAAAACCATCAGAAATAGCTGCCTGGACAACCTTATTTCACTGTTAAGTGTGCGTGCAGCTGCTTAACTTCTATAATCAGATACTGCTCTCATTGCCCGAGCTCTGCTTCATTCGGTGTGTATGTAAGCAGCAGGAAAATGTGTTCCCGTGTAGCAAAGCTGCTGTTTTGTTTGTTGTTGTTTTTGCTGCACAGCTGTGTGCGCACAGACCTGGGACTGCCCCTCCTATTGCTGTCCCAAAGGTCGGGTAGCTTTTCTAAACTAAATTGGTTTCACTTGCCGTGTATCAGCTGGATTAAGGCTCTGCAGGTGGATGTAGCATCCAGCAGGTCTGAACGCAGGCAGACTTGAGAAGTACGTTCTGCCAAGTGTCTTTAGGCTTGTGAGCGTGGGACACCTTCATGTCACACGTAGGGATGAAA
Organism: Pavo muticus; assembly: GCA_016647715.1. Classification (NCBI taxonomy): domain Eukaryota; kingdom Metazoa; phylum Chordata; class Aves; order Galliformes; family Phasianidae; genus Pavo; species Pavo muticus. The sequence goes on from JACDJE010000048.1 coordinate 606,522, forward strand.
CACAGGGCGTCTGGCACTTCATTTCCAGGGAAGTCTTTACTTACACAAATAAGAGGTAGAAGTGTGGGATATGACCCTTTTTCATTCACATCCTGCTCTGAGGCCATCCCCTCTCTGCCCACGTTTATCCAGGATCTGAATGGCTGGGGTGATATGGAGGGTACGCAGCACGGAGAGATGGGAGAAGCGAGCTGCAGGTGCAGCCTTGTGCCGGCCTTGGGTGCAGAACAGCTCTGCTTTAGGAGACTGATTCCCACCTCTGGCAGTCACGTGTTCTGTTTGATCATGGCTCTCTGTTTCAGTCTGAAGAGGACTTCCTTGAAAGGAGGAAGGAGGTAGAAAGGCTCCTGAAGAAGAATGCAGACTGGATATGGGATTGGTCCAGCAGGCCGGAGAACATCCCCCCGAAGTGAGTGCCCTCTTCTGGGAGAGCTCTGAGGCAGCTGTTAATTCCACCAGTGGAATCGTGTACATTAATGTTCTGACTGCATTTTCTTCCTCCCAATCAGGGAGTTCCTGTTCAAACACCCCAGGCGCACAGCCACACTCAGCATGAGGAACACCAGCGTCATGAAGAAGGGGGGGATATTCTCAGCAGAATTCCTGAAGGTTTTCCTCCCATCACTGCTGCTTTCTCATTTGCTTGCCATTGGATTAGGGTCAGTTTATTTTTTTAAGTGGCTTTTTTTCCTTCCCTGTTTTCTCAGGTCTAACTCTGCCTCCCCACTCCCTCTGTCTGCAATGAGCACTGTGCCCTTCACTGCATAAGGATGGCAGTTGTTGTTCAGGGTTTCCTACTCGTTTGCCTGTGGTGCTGCTGAAAGCACCCACTTAACTTTTCTGCTTTCCTTACTAGTTGAGAATTCTGAAGAATTAAAGAGCAGTGAAATTAAGAGCTAAGCATGAACTGTACTTATATGTGCACAGTTCTCAGTTCCATTGGAGGTATGAGCGTCAATCTCAAGAGGAAAAAATGTAGGGCAGCTGTAAAAACATAACAAGGGAAATGGTGACTACAGAAACACCAACCCCGTGAGGATGACAGTAAAACCAATGGCTTACAAGCACCAGAAGAAAGAAAAAGTGTGATCAAAATGTTTGACTTCAGGAAGGTCCCGAAGCGCTGCGCTGTTGCTGATGACCCCAGGCTTATCTCTGACTCCTGCATTCCTGAAACTGAGCAGCTTACACAGAGAATTACTCAGTTTGGGAAGCATGTGTTAGAGGAGGGTATGCGTGAGCTTCATAGCAACCCAAGGCCGAGTGCTGCGGTGGGCACTCTGTTATAGCTGGTGCTGCTGCCCTGGCTGTAACTAATAAAACTTGTAATCTGATAATGAAAAACACTTTCTTTCACAGGCTGTACGTCCCCACTGAACTGAAACCAAATGCTTACTGACCCGTGTTCTTGATCCTCAGGATTTACATTGGAAGGCGCCTCACAACCACGGCTTCGAGCAGCTCTTTCTGAAGGCACCTGACAAAGCAAAGAAAGCATTCATCTGGGAATACAGGAGGTGACCTGCAGGAGCACCTATGTTAGCAACGACTGCGAGATCAGTGTGCGCTCATCCTGTAAATGCTGTGTTCCTAGCTTAGTGGGAATGGGAAAAGACACTAAAGCTGATGTCTCATATGTAGTCTTCTGGAGCAACGCATCTGAATCCTGCTCTAGCCTCTGCTGCCTTGCTTTGGAGTGAAGTATCTTTGAAAACTCACATAAATTGGTGTTTAAAAACAAGAGCTTAGCTTTAGCTGAGTGTCTCGCTGAGTCACAGCTGCAGTACTGAAATGCTGTTTCCTTACACTTCATAGATGTGGATGTTCGTCACTGCTCTGCAACGGTGACCTGAGGGATTAGCCCAAAACAGCGTGTGGCCTTATGTATCACAGACAGGAGTTCTGAGTAAGCTCTCACCTCACTCGGAGCTGTTTCCTTTTAGATGTTGCTCAGCTCTTTCACTTTTGTGCGAGATGTGAAACAGGCACCTGGAAGAAACTGCTCTACTGGTGAAACTTCCATCAGCTTCTACTTCAGCGTGTGACACACAGCAGCCTGAAACGACACCGGGACCTTGTGCCTAATCGTGTCTTCTGCAAAGGCACCCATTTAACTCCCCAGCTAACTGGAGCTGCTCCTGCTGTATCTCACAGACCGTCGCTTCTCAGTCTTTTTACCTGTAAAATAAATCTGCATCTTCTATTTGCCTCACCTGTGCACAGCCTTACAAAAGGCCTGCTTGCTTGCTTGTTTGTACTAACGGAATGCCTTTCATCCAGTAATTTTATCTTATTTAAGGAGAAAAAACGGATGTTTGCCAAATTATGTTTTGTATATTTCAATAAAACAGCTCCTCACAGATTCAGTCCCTCCTTTCTCGCAAAGCGGTGGAAGAGGCTTTGTCTGAAACAAGGCCATTTCATACTTCAGTTGCATAACTGGCAAATCAACAAGAGGTTTGTACAGAAAATAATTTGATTGCTGAGTCTTGACTCTGAATACGGGTAGGCTGTCTTTGGAAGTCACCTAATGAACAGAAACTCCCTGAGCTTGCAGAGACCTGTTCTGTGATGTGCTACCACCATCATTTAGAAACAAATTAGCTTTCTACTTTCTGTCCTTATTTAGCAGTCCTGATTCCCTCTGCGCTGGATCCCTCTCAGGGCCGGAGCAGCACTGCCCTGCGGGCCCCAGTCCAAGCAAGGCACAATTCATTTTCCATGGGCTGATCCTGCTGAGGCCACTGGAAATCCCCGCTCACAGGGGTTTGATCTGGAGGAGCAGGCTCTGCTGCTGGGTTCAGTGTTTGTTCATCTGCAATGAAAAAAGATATTGCATCACCAGTTTCTGAATAACAATTCTCATGGAATTGAGCTTTTAAGAAATGTGGCTACAGCCTGAGCTGAACCTCTGAGCTCCTCCACAACAGTCATAAAGCAGTGGCAGCAGAACCAGCATCAGAACAACCGCTTCCTCCCCTCGGGAAAAAAGGATTGTTTTAATACTGATGTATCTGAATTTAAGCTTTTCTTACAAACACAACAAGAAAAACCAAAAATCCAAGCCTAAACACGTACCCAGCAATTCCTCACGTCCACAAAGACCTTTAAATGGCAGCAGGCGGAGCGGGGCGTCCTGCAGCCCCAGCACACACTGCGCACTCGTGCCTTACTCACCCGGGCTCCGAGAGCTTTCTGTCTGCAGCAGACGAGCAGCACTTCACTAGCAGTGAAGACACACTGTTGGAAGCTCCTCGTGCTCCTGTCGTAACCGCTGGTGGTTCAGAAAGGATTCATGGAAGCTGCTAATGACACCTCAGCATTCCAGCAGTGCAGCCCCTGCGTTCCCCATCCCTGCCCTCAGCCCGTGCCCACTCACAGCCCGCTATGAGGAAACTCCAACCCACCCCAGGTGGCATTTGGTGGTGCAGAAGTAATCTCGGGTGAAGGAAAACACTGCTTACCCTGCTCAGTAAGGCCAGGACAGGGAAGTTGCATGGGAGTCTTCAGGTGCTTGCCAGGGAGCTGACAGGTCGCTGTGTGGAGACACGGCCTTCGGAGGAGGAGCTCTGGTAAAAGCCGGGCAGAAACCACTTCTCTGACTGCTGAGCCTACAAATAGAGCCTCCTTGGAACAACAGGACATGGCAAAACCTTTTGTGATAAGACACATGCAGCCCTTAGGGCTTTAGAGGTAGGGACAGGAACTTAAAGACATTCCCATTTCTGATGAGCAATAAACTTACCCTATTAAAAGGAAATAAACACGTCTGCTCTTACCTCCTCTTGCTCCTGGAGCTGAATACAGCTCCCTGCCTCGCTGCTGGCTGAATCAGGGCACGCCTTCCAGCACGCTGCCCCAGCAGCCCACAGGACTGCCCTCAGCTCCGGAGACTCAAGAGACATTGTGGCACATAACACACAACACAGAAAGGGGCCGCATGACAGCCGTGCCCCGGGAGGCCTTACAGAGCACAGCACGCACAGAAGGCAGCAGCACGCACAGAAGGCAGCAGCACTCACAGAAGGCAGCAGCACTCACAGCCACACGGAGCCCAGAGCTCAGCTTTGGGCCAGGCTGTGCTCGGGGGCTCCCACTGCAGCTCCTGCCCCATCCCACAGCTGCCAGTGCTGCTCCTGATAAGCCCTTTTCACCAAGGCCCTCAGTCACCAGGCACCAAGGATCCACTGCATCAGACGAGCAGCTGTTGAAAACAGGCTTCAAAAACCTGACCCACAATTCATGCACAGCCAACTTCTCGTTCCGTTCATTCCCCCAACCAACCGAGGACAGAAGTCACCTCGTATCATGTCTGCAAAGCTGGGCACTTGCACACTGCTTAGAGCTGCCCGTGCTGGGAGCTCTCACACCCCACCACCAAGCGCTCCGCACACAGCGCCGAGGCAGCAGCCTTGTTTTTAGGTAGATGAATCATCAGAAGCTATTTAACTGAAAGAGGGACAAAGTAAGACTTCATCGTACCCCTTCTCATGTGCTGACATTGCACTTACAGCCGCTGAAAAAGCAGACCAGAAACAGCACGAGTGTACTCAGAGCATGCAGACAGAGGGCCAAGCCGCGGGTCCCATACAGATACAGGGCTCAGGCCGGTCACCACGGCCCCTCACCAAAACACAGGGAGCACATCCAGGTAAACATTTAAAATTTATTAAACTTTTTGGTCAAAATAACTGCACAAGTATGTACAACCCCACCGCGTCAGCTCCGGGATGCATCTCAGGAACAAGGTCAAACCGAACCCTTTCGCGACCCAGCAGCTCCATACTTCAAGATTTGCAGATAGTGTCACAACCAATATACAGTATAAGTTTTTTTTTTGTCTTTTTGTCTTAAATTTAAACTTTATTTCAGAACCTCAAAGTTAGTCGTACTTCCTAGCTTAGCATGAACAAGAGTGGCACTCTATGGACAATAATTGAGGGTAAGAACAGACACGGTACGTTCGCACACGCAGATCTGATTCAGTAATCATAATACACCTTCATTTCAGTAAGGGAGGAGTGTAAACCACACTTCTTGGACGTGCCCCGGGAGGCCGGAGGGGTCTCAGCGCATCCAGCCTGCAGGCAGCCTTCCCAGGGGTGGCGCCCAGCCGCCTGCGCCCCCAGCCGTGCTGAGCAGCTCCAGGAGCCATTTCTCACCCACGCGAGCCCAGGGTGAAGAAAAGGTTGATGCATTTTAGGCCCCTTTGGAACAACAGAAAAGTACCTAAGGCTTTAAAAACCAAAACGAAAACAACTAGCAAGAACAGTTCTAACGGAGTATCACCAGCTAGCAGCCTCGGCATCTCTGACACCCCGACGTCAGAACGCACTAACATGCACTGAGCTGTGCTGCTGCTTGGCATAATCAAGAAACTTTTATTGCTGGTTTCAAATGCCATGTGAAATACAGGATATTAAGCCAAACGTTTAAAATAAAGCGTGTCCTCATGACAACTACTAAAAAGGTTAAAAAACATAATGCACATAAGGCATGTCTCTACCGAACATTGAGAGGCATCAGATAAACTTAATTGCTTGTCTTCAAAGAAGAAAATCTGTTTTCCCTTCTGTGCGAGGCGACCGCTTTCTATTAAGGCTGCAGACTTCTCACACCGACCTCTTCCACCTCCTGCTCCGTGTTACAAGAAAACCAGTGCAACTGAAACTAAATGACACTTCCAGGAAACTCCAAAGCCAGGATGTGAAATACTACACGAAGGTCTGTGTCAGTCTGCTGGAAATCGGCGTGCTGGGACTAACGCCGCGAGCACCACCCCGAAGGGCAGGCCTGGATCTCAGCACATGCAGTAAGAAAATAAAAAGACGGGATACATACCTTCAGATTTAAAAACTCTGTGTAGCTGTCATTTCATTAAGTGGTTTACACCAGAAGGTGCGGCAATAGATACAACTGGTGAGTAAATAGCCATGGAAACCTGCCTACCAACCCAACTCAAGACCTACCTAAGTGCTCCAAGGTAAAAACACCTAAGCCTAGATACAGGCCAGAGGAGGAATGTTTACAGGCATTAAGCACAATAAATGTCTCGAAAGGCCCAAATATTACAGCAGAGAAAGAGCGCAGAAGATAGAAATTACATTTTTATGACTTTGTTTTCTTCTTGGGTGTTCAATTTTTGGTCTATGAACTGGAAAGGAAGGCTCAGACTTCAATAAACACATCTGTTGTGGGTGCTGGCCTGATTGAGCACTGTCCATCAGTTCTGCTTCAGAGGGTCTCTCTCAGGAAGTGGCAGCTGGCTCTCCCTAACCTCAGCGCAGGCTGGGAGCCAAAGCCAGGCCAGATCCTCTCCGTTACCTAAAGGGAAGTAAGTGCATCAATGTTCTTCACTGGCAGGACGACAAGGCCTTCTCTTTTACAGATAAACAACTGAGCTTAACTATGCAAGAAGACAACTCTGTCCTCAGGTCAGTCACCCTTAGTTAATTTTGTCCTGGAATATATACAAATTATTGGTGGCAGCTACAGCAATGATGTTCTCCATGGGATGCCACGCTGTGTGAAGGATCTTCTTGTTGAAGTCCAGACTGTCAACATTTATTTCGTCTTTCTTCCTTTTGCCACCCGTGCACACTTTGCGTGGCTTCAGGATGGCACGAGGTTTGCTGCTCTCCCTGGACGCCTCTAAGGTGACGTCCCGCCGCGTGCTGCGGTCAAACATCCTAAAGAAGTTGTTGTAAGATCCAGTCATGATAGCACTGTTGAAAACAAGAAAGGAAGTGTCATCAGGCTTCCAGCAGGGTGCTCAGTCCCTGCCTTCCTCTCTCACCCGCAAGGCGCTGGGTCAGATCCACCACCACCATCTGGCACCTCACTCTCTGTCCCTGGCGCACGCCTCTGCTCAGCTCTGCTGGCTCACTGCTGCCTGCACTCCTTCATTTTCCCTCCCAGGTGCTGCCCCTGCTCCGTGCTCCCTGCCAGCAGCAGTCCTGGGCCTTGTTCACCTTAATGGAAGCAAAGCAGGCCTTCCTACTCCTACTACATCCCCTGACCCTTCAGCACCAGGAGCTATAGAGAAGCACGTATGTTGTAAACTACTTAACTGCATCAGACTGTCACAAACGAGTGCCTTCCTCTGCACTGTGCTCACGTAATTGTTAATTACAAGAAGTTACCCTGCAGCAATAACATCGACCCCTCCTGCGAGTCCCTGGTGCAGCCCTTCGGAACTCTTTGCATTAAATACCGAGGTAGTTTTTAAAGACACCTAACTTTTAATTGCCAGTTTGTCTGCAGCTCCCAAGAAACACGTCTGAAATGGAAGGTAAGCAGCTCATTCTCGTCTATATTAAACACTCATCTCTACCACTTGAAATTGGAAAGGCTGCCGCCCCATGTGTCCGCAGCCCCATGTTTAAACTCTGAATCACCTCAGCAAAGCACTGCCAGCCGATTTACCAACACACCGTCCTCATGGCACCACAGAGTTAACGAGCAGGACGAGATGCTACGAACAGAGAATACATCAGACTGCATGGGGGGATGCAAAGAGAAAGGGTTTGTTCATTTTCCAAAGGGAGGTAAGCAGGGACTGGCTGAAGTGACCTGAAGCATGCAGGAACAAGCACTGGTTTCTCTGCATTCTAGTTCAGTGAGAAACATCATTTCTTCCATGCATTTTCTGCTAAATATTGGAAAGGCTGGATTTTTCTGGTAAGCCATTTGATACAGTGTGATTTTTCTGTCCCCACGAATAACTCCCAGCCACTTGGAGGTGGATACTGACAGCAGTCAATGTTCTAATCCTATCTGCTTGGAAAATCACTTCCTAAGTGGTGCGCAGCATTCCATGCACTCTCAACAGCACTCCAATAGCAATGGGGGTCAGTTCTACTTCCTTCATGATGCCCTCACACACAGATCACCACATCTGACCTCTCTGGCCATGCTCCCTTTGAAATTACACGGTGGATGTTTCAGCATTAGGCCCAGGCTTGTTTCAAAGCACAGCTCCTGCTGCTGTCAAAGCACAACTGGCACACCTTTCCACTGAACAGCTTGAAGGCGTTCCATAGAACGGCACAGGTTGGAAGGGACATCAAAGCTCACCTAGTGCCAATGTAGCACACAAGGCACCATGACAGGCATTTCAGAAATACACAATCCTGCAGTACAAAAGCAGAATCCCAAAGGCATGTGCCATGCTCCTACCCATGGCATCTGAAAACACTCCAACCTGTAGCCAGTGGCAGGAAATGTGCACAAGAAGTGCTCTGGTATTTGATGACAATGCTTCCACAATTTGCAGGCAAGATAAGCACTGCAGTTATTTGCAACAACTGTAAATCATTACCTAACAGTTTTACCTTCTTTAGCCTGCAGAAAATACTGAAAGATGTTTTAATTTGGAAAATAAAGCATGGACGTCCTTGTAAATACTTTGAAAAGAAAACAAGGCTTGAGCCGGCCAGTTCTGACTATACTGACAAACAAGGGTTTATTCCAGTCCTGCAACTGGAGGATCATAGAATTGCTCTGGTTGGGACAGACCTCAAAGACCATCGAGTCCAACCACAACCAACCATCCTACCCCAACTCCAACAGCCCTCCGCTAAATCACGGCCCTGAGCACCACATCCAGACGGTTGTTAAACACACCAGGGATGGGGACTCAACCACCTCCCTGGGCAGCCCATTCCAGTGCTTAACAACCCTTTCTGTAAAGAAGCGTTTCCTGATATCCAACCTAAACCTCCCCTGGAGCAACTTGAGGCCATTTCCCCTTGCCTGGACAGGATGAGGATGAAAGACTGAAGTCTACTGCGGAAATCCAAACACCAACACCAAAACAGAACCACCACCAAAAGCAGCCCAAAAAACCCAACAAGAAAAGAACCCCACTGCAAAACACACACAGCCAGCCCTTCCCACCAAGGGCTGATCTGAATGTCACCAACTCCTCCCTAAAGCTGAGCCCCACTTACTGGGCTGGGGGCAGAACTACCTTTCTAAGCTGAGAAAAGCAATCCAAACCACAACTCACCCATCAGAACCGTTCCAGCAGCACTCAAATTTGTCAAAGATGCAGTCATTTTCATACAGGGAACAAAGCTTGCTTCGAAGGTACTCGTGGACCTTTTTGAAATATTTAGGTTGATGTTAGAGATGGAAAGAAGCAAAAACGAAAGTTGATATTTAAGAAAACTTGAACATCATACTTGATACGTCTCTACAGGCCTGTTTTCCATGTTGAGGTCCCACACTTTGACAGAAAGGTAGTCTCTTGTCATCATGTAGCGGCCGCTGTGGCTGAATTTTACATCAGATATTGATGATATTATTTCTGAAAAAAATGATCTGCTGCTAGGATCCTCAGGTTCCTCAAAAACTGCAGACAGAAGACAATTAGAAATGAAACCAACACCAGGTTCCACAGCTTCCGGCATCTTCCAGCACTTCAACAGCAGTAAGCCAAGAAACTAGCTTCTCTTATCAACCTTTACCGTTCAACTGCTTTTTAAACAGTCTCCTTTCAATAGTGCTGCAATGTCTGGCACCTGGCAACCTGACGAGCACCTCCAGCACTCCCCGCTGGAGCGCAGTGCCAGCAGCCCGCACCCGCAGCTCCTTGGAGATCAATGGGGGAAAAAAGCTACAAGCAGAACAACAAAACCCCATAGCAAACCAAGCAGAACAGTCTGTGTGCGCAGTAACCAAGCAGAACTCACCTACAAGTTCTGCTGAAGAAACAGGGTGAAAATATCGGCACAAGACCTGCACGTGCGACCCAAGTGTTTTGAGATTGTTCTACAACAGGCTTCTATTGCAACCTGGGTTGTACAGTGCAAACTGCTGAGAGGAAATGATGGTATCTACACTTGAAATGCAGTAGGTATGGCTTCAGGAAGCAGTGAGAGAAACATGACTGCAAGTTCAAGTCAATATCTGAAGTCAGGACACAAGCTATCCAGCACTATTCTCTCCATTTTTGAGTAGATCCTTTTAACAGGATGTTGTTCAGTTAAAAACATGAAATGCTGGTGTGTTTTAATGCAGCACTAAGGCACACAGACAACCTGGCAGAGCATTCCACATTTCACATTGCAGAAGTATTTCCTTTCCCCATGAAATCCTCATCTTCACTACAGAAAGCTTACCTGCAAAGCTCAGTAGGGCAGGGCACCCCACGGAAAGTAATGCCAATCAACTCCCACCTACAGCTGAAGAAGAAACCAGGGGCTGGGAGCTGAGCACCACCACAGCTCATTTTGACTCCAACAGAAAAGCCTTCCTCACCTACCAGGTTTACACGTCTCAGCAAACTAAAAACCATTCGCCTTTCATCCTTGGAATCTCACCTTCAAACTCAGTGCCCATTTTTAACACGCTCTGCCCTGTGTGCCGCTAATGGCCACAAAGTCAGCGGATCATCCTCAGCAGCAGCCCAGTTACCAATGCACAAAGGCGAATAAACTGCCCTGAACTGGCATTCAATAAGCAGATACCTTTGAGAAGCACCAAGACTGAGTCTGGACAGAAGACAGGTCTCACTGGTGCCAAAAGCACTTGTTCCCATCAGTTTATGAAGCATAGATGGGTAAACGGGAGCAGAGTCAGATGGTCAATTGTCTCATGCTACACTTCAGCTTGCTGATGGCCTAGAACAAGACAATTAAAACGTTCCATTCTACAAAACTACCACTCCTTACCTTGCGTGGTCTTTACTACAAGCCGAGCTTGGTTAGATTATTTACAAGGAGCCACCTAGACATTCTATCTAAGCAAGAAACCCTTAAGGAAGAGCACAGCCCGGCTTACATTTGGAGTGCCTGTCGCAGAGCGCCGAGGAGCGCATGTCGCACAGCCGGATGGTGCCCTTGCTGCTGCTGTACACAAACACGTGGCAGTGGTGGGGGTGGAACTCCGCGGCCGTGATCACTTCCGTCAGCTCCTCCATGTTGGCAGGCTTAATATCTACAATATCTGGGAAGGCTCTGCTAAAGGCATGTAACATCTCACACAGGAATCACTTCCAATGGGGCAAACATACCAGCTTCTACTGCCAGCAACCTGCACCAAGTAGCTTCTTACTTACATAACTGTTTTTAAAGGAAGAAAAAGGAGTAAGATTGTTCCAACAATGAAAGGAGCCTCCAAACCCAACCATCAGCACCAAGAAGACTAATTAAACTCAGACTAAATCAAGCTCACAGGTGGAAATCTCAGGCTCCTCTCGAACCCCCTCTCAACACACCTTACTGAACGCTGTACTTTACCTACTTGAAGCCTTGTGCACCATTTTTTTAATGCATACTATTTCTGTAACACCTGTTTTGCTGCAGATTTGCCAACATAGGACATGCTATTACAGTTTTGGTCAGGCTTGCTAAAAGATCCAGAAATGATGTCTGCAGTTAGCAACACCATTTGGTATGGAAAAAGAACTCTTTTCAAGAGAAACGTTATTTTAGACAGCTAAGAGACCTTCAGCTCTGGAAAGAAGCATCTACTTCTCCAATCTCTGTGCTCTAAAGTATAGACTGACCTCAATAAATAAGGATGCTTCCAAAACTCCAACCATCTCTGGTATTCCTGCTGGCAGTCTCCCACTGAAGGAATGCCTGCACTTGAAGAGGACTGAGACCATCCTGAAAGCTGCTTCCACTACACCGAATCTCCACGTTGTTAAATGCTGTCCTTTAACCCCTAGACTCAAGCACTACTACAGTTAGTAAAATCAAGGTAGTTCTCCTCAGCACACGACTCACATGCGCCCAGCGCTCACAGAAGATTTAAAGGATACTAAAACTTCTATCTGTGATTTCTAGATGCCATAGGTTAATTCTTAGGTCATCTGCTGAAAGGTAGGTTTCATGATCACTATTTACTGAAATAGAGTTTATATGGTAAGTATGTGCATTTGCAAATATCCTCCTGGGACTCGCTTCTACCATTAGGTCCATGGGTTTCAGTATTGGCACCTGAAACACAAGAGAACAGTCAGCTTGGGCATAAAATGGATTTCTGGTTCAAAATATGTTAATTAATTGCACCCCACCCATTCCTGCTTTAATTTACTGACATCCTCCCCTTCGTTTTCCAGCAGCAATATAAACTCCTACACCCACCCCACACCATGAAGTTCACAAACTGGGGGTGCAGCCCCGTGAGCCCTGAGATGTGCAATAGGACACTGCCTAATGACAAACACCAACAGCAGAACCTAGATTTCCTGTTCTCTAAGAATCAATTAAGTTCTAAATACCTTTCAATCAGTGGAACAAAAACTGCACTAAAACAGCCCATGAAGGGAGACCTGACCCTCTGGCTTCTGCAGAAGGTACCTGTCACATATAGGAGCTGTGCTCCACCCATCAGCACAACGGTGCACGGTTATAATAAGGTGATCACTGAAACGGGGGCTTAAAAATGACCAGTGCATCTTAAAGAGTGCTCGGGTGCTTGGCAACAGAAGTTCACAAAGAAAACCCCCAGGGTGCCCACTGAGCAGTCAGTGCAATGCCGGGACCAGGAACGCTCTGCTGTCACAACCAGGTGATACAAAACACGTTTATCACAGGTAAGCAGATCACGCTTCTCTCTGGCTCCTTCAGCAGCCCAGTCTGCCACTGGTCAGCTTGCAAACAGGTTAAGATTGCCTTTGGATGCCCTGTGCTGCTTGCTGGACTGCCTGTATGGGAACGTTACCTTACACCACCCAACCAAGGGAGAACTTACGGCACTGGTTCAGGGTAATTCCTCTTCCTTCAACAGGAAACAAATTTAACCAACAGCTCTGTAATTGTTTTCACTGTATTTGTATCTCACAGTCTGCTTAGATCAGAAATGGCCATCATTAAAATTAATCCATTACTGCTTACTAGGCAATCCTTCTAACTGACCACGAGTGTCCTGGCCCTTCAGTTGGGAAATCGAGGAGGCGTCACTGTGATGGCAGGCCTGCTGTCAGAAATGACACTGCCCCACACGCAGGATGCAGCTCCCAGGTGCTGCTGCTCCTACTGGCGTACCTCACTGGAGACCAATGGAGGTTATTCTGTGCTGAGGTATGGAAACAACCCCCTGCGAGGCCAAGGGATGTCTGCTCCAGATCTCAAGCTGCTCGCTCAGACATGGAGGTGTAACTCTGGGAGGCTTTCCTCCTTCAGACCATCTTTTCTCACACTGCTCATTCCATCCCATTCTCTTGAGATGCCAGATGCCTGACAAGGTTTGCAGCCTTCCTCTCCCAGAAAGGCAACAGAACTAGAAAGATAACTTTTGAAGAGAGGTTCTTGCTTTTTGTTGCTCTCCCTCACTCAGCCTGATGATTCCTAAGTATGCTGTGCATTTAAGACAGACACAGGTGTACTCACTGAGCGATGCAGCCAGCAGCACTGTCCCAGCTGTGCCCTTGACTCTCTGTGCTCCTACCTAGGCTGCCTACTTCTACACAAATGCAAGGCTGGAGAAGCCCAAATTTCATCCCTACCTGCTTCCAGCCAAGGCATTCTGTAATTGGTTTCCTTGCCTTCAGACACCCTCGTGGAGCACTGCGTCAGACGCCGGCTCCCACACGCCCAGTGAAAGGTACCTCCCTAAAGAAGTGGGTAATCCCTGCCAGCACGACAGTGAGTTACACTGGTGAATACCTGCATCTTCACTTCAACAGTCAGTTTAAAAGCAACAAGAGAAAAACAAACAAAAAACCAACACAAAACCACAGCAGTACACTGCCTACAAGTGTCAGGAGTGGCACTAGAGAGAGCCTTGGTTCAACTCCTCTTTATAGCAACAACAACAACAGAGATGGAAAATCCCCTACCCCATGTGCTTTCCTTGAGCTCATGCTTTAAATGGTCCTACATCTGGAGCACCAACCCTGCCACCACATCACCACCAAGCTGGAAAATACCAAGGCTAGAGAAGCATCCATTAGGCTTTCCAGACTTCCCAACTGAGCTCTAACTAAAGCACCCCCTGCAGACTACCCAGCACTGTTTAAATACATCAGTCCTGCTCTTGAAAAGATGAACGAGCACAATATAACAATTAAGTTATCAATGCAAAGGCAGACTCTTCCTAAATTCACAATGGCACATGCTCTCAGCCAGAGACCCTGCCTGCCACTGCCACAGGGAACTGCGAACAGATCTCTTCCTGCAGCTGAAACACACTGAGCTGGATAAACGCTGTCTCTAAGAAGACACTTAAATTTGAACATTTTTGATCTCAGGTCTATTTAAAATATGGTAAGACTCCAAAACAGCAAGAAAAACAAAACAAGAGCCAACCCGCTGGAAGGAAATATTTCAGTTACGGACCAAAACACCACATCTATCTCCACATTCCAGCTGCAGCCTGGGTAACAGAAAGGCAAAAAGGACATGCAAAGAGATACTCGGACACGTACCCGTAGTGCTGTGATTTTGAAAGGATCCCTAAGTCTTCCATCTTCATCTTTTAAGTTATAACCTTCGGCTCTTTTATCCCTTTCACTTATTTTCCATAACTTAATAGTTTTATCTAAAAATCAACAAAAATTCACATCCTTGAGAATGAGTCAGTGCCAACATTCAGTCCCTAAGCGTGGGGTGAGCAGTGTTACCCATCTCTGTACATTTCTACTGCTTGCAGCAGAAAGGATCCCACTGCAGTGCTTCAGGCATCACACAAAATAATGCTCTCAGCACAGACGTGGAGAACTTTGCCTGTGGCTACATTAATTAGCAGAATTAGTGCATTAAAAACAAACAAAAAGCATGCACTCGTGGGGCGTGGATGGGAAATGCATCAAAGTATCAGTAAAAAGGGAAACCATCAGCAGGTTTCATTTTAACTCTGATGTAACATTCAGCTTAAAAACCCACAAGTTTCTGCCTGAGCAGCGCAGCAGCCAGCCTGCCACCCACCTGAACGCCCCTCGGCAGGGGACAGGCTGAGCACAGCCCAGCAGTGAGCCCAGCAGTGAGCCCTGCACGGCCGTCTAGTGATTTTAAACACATGCCAAGGACAGAAAACAGTCACTGAAGGTGCCACGGCTGAAAGGCTGCTTTGAGTCTAGCAAGACTCAGATCAAAGTCATTAACTTCATTTCCCAGTCCAGGAGACAGAAGTCACTCCTGCTTTGAAGTTCTCTATAGCAGCACATATATGAGACCATTTAAGAACAAGGCCAAAGGAGATCCAAAACCTTGGGAACAAGTGCATGCGTCAGTAAAAGCAAGGTGTGCTTCCTACTGCAGAGCTGTGCATGAAGATTTACAACTTGCTACGTGATGCATCAAAATGCAGCAGTCCTACTGCTCATAGCACTGATCATCCCAGCAATAGAATAATGGGAGAAAAAATGAAGTGAATGAAAATGGTGTAAATCCACTCCTGCAGTGACTGCTGTCATTTAGGCCATGAGCTCTTCAAAAGCGCATCTGATGTTCTGGAACTGAGAGGCAAGAAGAGCATTGAAACCACGGTGTTTCACCTCCGATTACTATTACTCAAAATTGATCTGGCATCATCAAAGATTGGATTTCCAAATTAGGATGATCAAGTCAAGTCAAGTTCAGACCCTGCTGTGGTTCTGCATGCTGGCAGCCCCGTTACAAAGAATCCTAAAAAGCAGAGCAGCAGGCTGTGCAAAGTGATGGCATGGCCAGCACAGCCCCAGAACACAGCTGTGCAGTGACACCTGCTTGCTGCTGGGCTACCTCTAGGTTGTAAGTCACCCACTGACAGGGCACTGTAAGCAGAACATGCTGCACACCACTGGAAAAGACACAAGAACCACCCCAACACACTGCAGAAACCCCCCAGTGGACAGTTGGTGAGACAGCATTCAGATGACACAGAAAGCACTCGTTGCAAAAATAGTGTTCTTACCGTTAGTAGACAGCAGGAAGTGAGCAGCATTCTGTTGTGGTAACCACCTGATCTTGTTAATTTTTTCCTCAATTTCTAGGCTTTTCAAGTAGTCAAACTCAGGTTCGTGACTCTGGAAGGTACTGTAAACATTGTATTCTCCCCTCGAATGAGGACGGCTTTTATTCTGTAAGGAAACACAGTATTTCTTGAGGCTGATGTTACCAGTTCAGCAGGGATTGTACATACAAAGCAAGGCCTAGAACTCATCCATTAGAAGGTAACCTTGTTACAGTGGGCCTTGCTGAATTTGGTACCTTTACTGCAAAACACCTTAGCAATACATGATGTGCAGCCTTCCTTCTGTCCTACCTCCTGAACCACAAAACCCACGTGTTTATTTTCTGCACCTCACCAAACCCATCCCCCTAATGAACACAGTAAGGGCACAATGCAGGGCCTTCAGACTGGTAAGCGCTGGAGGACACAGCACATGGTGTGATCATGGATCATTTTATAAGAGCACAACTACAAAGTTACTCTGCCATGTAAGTGTTAGATCCGCTCCTCTCCGGCTCATTTTAACACCTGCTGTATCCAGGAGTGCTATCAAGGCTCATCATCAGGCTTTGACAACATTCCCCACGATAAAAACCCAGAGGCTGAAATGAGAGTATTTTCATCTCGGGCTTTCCATGCTGCACAGCACAATGCAGCACAGACAATACAAGCACACAAACAACTCTTCCCCTCACAGAGCCAGGGGGCAACCCTGCATCATTCCCATTTGGTAGATGCAGTACCAAGGAACAGAGCTCAGGGTCACAGCTAGCTGTGGATGTGTCATACCAGATTTGAGAAAGCTGTCAGGGGGCTCTTTAAGTTAACATCAGATAGAGATTCCTGTTTGGATTCCACTTGCAGAGCTGCAGAGCCCCGAACTTCTGACAGAACAAACCAGAACACAAAGAGCCACCCCTGATGTCAGAGGAAGCAACTCGCTCACTCCCACAGACAGCTACGAAATCAGCTGCCCAGCAGAAGTCTGCAGAGGCAACCTTTTTGTTCTGACACTTCCTTCCATTTCCATGCTTGACTGTGCAGCTTTCAGGAGGTTTTCAGGTGTTTTTTCTCCTCCCCCCAGTCTCTAACAAGTCTGAAGTTCTTAATTCTGAGACTCGGTTTTGCTCCCTGTCACTTAACTTCTATGCATTTTAGATAGGATCCCGTCTACTTTCAGTTACCTCCGTTACTTACCCAACCACCAGTGCTTTGGTCAGGCCTGCTAAAGGGCGCTGCTCTCACCGTGTCCCAGCCAGGTGTGTGCGTGACCCCAGTCTCCTGGCACTGATGCAGTGCCCTGTGAGTGCAGGGCACGAGGCCCAGCGCTGCAGCCCGCGTTCCCAACACGAAGCCTATGTGAAATCTTACTACTACCTTCAGTTGTTGTTAACACAGTCAAAAATTACACTGAGCAATTTCATTAACCTTACATATTAACATTATACACTGTTTTGATTCAGATTTGCCTTCCTCCTCTCCAGGAATTCTGCAGCTTCGTATGTGGCAAGGGAATGAATGGAGAGCCATCCCTGCCCTGCAGCCCACGTCCTCCCAGCCCTGCTGTGCGAGCTGCGACCCGCGCAGCGCTGAGGGGAAGTGACGTGGCAGCGGGGCTCTGACCGACAGCACAACTGAGCACGAGCCAGCAGCAGCTCCACTCTCAACAAGTGCCAAATAGAGATGCTGAGCAGGTGGCCGCTTCTGACCTCGCTCTGTGCCTTAGTTAAGTCTATCCAGCAGACTAAATGATGGATGAGCAATGAGCCCTCCAGGTGTAGCAGTGTGACATTTCAGCAGCCTTTCAGCAATAGCATTTTCATTTCAGCACCTCTCAGAGCCCTGCAGTAAAACTGACGAACCACCTTTGGTCAAATGTAGCATGAACACAGTGAGGATGAAACATGGAATACTGGACTGCTCGTTAATTAAGCATTATTCAAATCATACAGCGAAAGAGGTGGGATTCTGCTTTAAAAAACCACCCCAAGAAGTGCTCTTTGTGCACAAACAAACAAAACTCCATCATCGATTTCAGTATTTGTGGGCCAGGAAAAGGCTCCAGCTCTCACAGCTCTCCCAAGCAGAGGATGAACGCACCCCATGTGGTGGGCAACAACTGCCGGGCAGAGTGCTGACACGACAAGGCGTGAAAGCTGGCTGGCAGCAAAGGCTGAGTTCGTCAGGATTCAGCACACATCTCCAACGCAAGCTCTGCCCCGGGACATGAACGGCCTGGTAAGAGACCTGCACTGGTGCTCAGCACACAGGTGAGCAGCACTGCACGCCGTCTGGAGATGTCAGATGGAGGGAGGGCTTCCAACCTCTGCACCAGAAATGCCCACATCTGCCCACTGCCACCAGACGCTTCATTCTGCCATTTCTGAGCTCTCACACTCTGATGGCCTCACAGCTCAACGGGTATTCTTTTCCTTACAAACCTGTTTTCTTGTATTAATCTCAAAAGAAAGAGAATGTGTCTCAGATCAACCTGCATGTGAGGCTTAGGAGCATGTCCGATGGCAGCTCTACATTCACAGCACTGAGTGTAACAGTCACACATGAGGAACTCACTGTGTTTTTGGGGTGGTTTTTCAAAGCAGTGAGGGCTGACACCACTACCAAGCCGAGCTCCCACATTCAGCACAAGGCAGATATTTGGATGGATGGCTGACCTGGGGCTTCCTGAGCAGCCTACCCAGCCACATAACCCCTGCAGCACGAGCAGATGAGGTGAGACTGTGCAACACAAGAGCAGCGTAGTAACAGCACTTTTGTTTTTCATGTCACTGACCTCTTGTTCCCTTTGAAATATAACCACTCTGCCACCTTTGTCTCCCGTTGCAAGAAGATCACCAGAGTAATTAAATTCAACTGTTGAAATAATATCAGCTGCAAACAGAACAGAAATAAAATAGCACTGTAATGTGTAAAGCAGATCAAGATGTTTCAAGACTTGAAAACAAAACAATCACAATTTGCATTAACGCAACAGCCCAAATAATTGATTTACATCATCAGTACCCAGAAATTGTTCCAAACCCCATCAAAATTTATCCATTTACAACTTAAAACATCCTCTCATTTCTCCACATTTCGAGCCTGAGAGCCTTCAGCCACCCAAGCTGTATTCCACCCGGCCCCAGTAAGCGCTGGGGCACATAAGGGAGCACAGAGCTTCCCTAGGTGAGCCCTGTGCCCGAAGTGCCCCACCTGCAGTCACCCCAGAGCAGCCCTGCAGCTCACACTGCTCACAGCCGTGCCGGCCCAGCCTGCCCTCCCCCAGCTCACTGCTGATGGACCAGAATTGGCCAAGGGAAAAAAACAGAAGAAAAAAACGTCTGCCAATTGAGCCTACTGAACCAACATCAGCATTCACACAGCAAACAAGAGGCGAGGATGACAGCAGCTGAAGGAACAGACAGCAAAAGAGAGGACTGCAGGGCCTCCAGGTTAGACTGCCTCAAGCTCCCTTAGTACCAAACCTGAGAAAACAAGCAGTATTTACCACTGTGGGCCACAACCTTAGAAGGTGGCAGCAGATAAGTAACGGCCACGAAAGGATCTCTGAGGGACCTACAGATGTCTGCCACAGGTTTTAGGCATACAGGAACAGCAACAAAAGCTACTCAGCATAAGGACAGCAACACCAGAGCCATGTTGGTGCTCACCAGCCATGTGGGTATTTTGTTGTATGATGCAGGTGGGAAAAACTAAGGTGTGAAATACCTGCTGTCCATTAGCTCAGTTAGCACTGGGAGACTGATGGAAGCCACATCCCTGCACTCATCCTGATGTGCCAACTTACAGCTCCTTTGCATAATGCCCACTCTTAGGAGGAAGACGATTAGGAAATCTGACAGCTTTCTCAGTCTATCATTCCTACTCCTGTCTTTATTAACAGATCCTACACAGGTTGGTTTTCCCAGTGCACAGGGACCTTTATTGAGTCTGAAAACAACAAGAAATAATCTTTCTACAGATTTATTCCAGCCTTCAGAATCACAGTGCCACCTTGCTCCAGATACGCCTGCTTTTCTATATTCACCTTTAAAACACAACAGAAAGATTTAATTTTGGTTAAAACCAGTATTTACTTTTGGTTAAAACCAGTATGGTGGCCAGCCCCACGTCCTCAGACCCACAGCAAGAGAACAAACCCCACACAGCCCACACTCAACCCCCCAGTTTCCCCCAATCCATCTTGTTAACCTTGTTAAAACTGATTATAAGGCCATTTCTAAGCAGCCTCTATCACAACCTCCTCTCCACCCGTGGGATCCTCCCCTGCCACGTGCTGCCTGTCAGTGACCGCCACCTCACAGCCACGCCTACAGAGCAGCCAGAGCTCCCTGCCAAGCTGCCCCACGCTGATGGCCACGCGTGGCCATGTGCCCTGCTGACAGACTGCACTGAAAACAAAAAGCCTCAAACATTCTTTCTTCCCCTCCTCCAAACTGCAAACATGGATTTAGAGCAATAAACAATTCCAGAAGACAGCTGAAGGGTTTATGAGCACTGCATGACCTCTTACCTCAGAAGATGCCTTACAATTACAAGCTCCTAGTAGCACACACTGACAAAAACTCAAGATATACATACACACACACCAGTGAATATATGTGCAATTTTCACACCCATAAACACACAACTTAGGCCTTATTTAGTAGTATGATGTGTTTGATTCAGAAGTTCCTTATGGCTGTCACCACAAAGATGCACTGTCAGACTATACCCACACAGCGGGCACAGCAGTAACATCTTGCATGCGCTCCCCTTAACCAACCCCCAGCACCAAAGCAAGAACTGAAACACCTGGGATTCAAAGTCACACACAGTCTCTCTCTGTTCCTCCCCTCGAAAGGAAGAGGGCTCATTACAGCTACAGCAGAGGCACACCAGGCTGCTGGCCCCTGCCCTCCCTGCACTGCACACCTCCCAGCCAAGCCTGGCCACATGTGTCAGCCTCAGTGAGCACCACAGAGCACACGTCACCTCATGCCAATGTAATCCTCCCATTTACTTTCTCAGCACTGCAGGAAGGCCATGCTGTCAGGCTGGTACACCACCCTCCTCTTCCAAAGCTCCCCACCACTTCAGATGTCCCGCACTGCACAGCAGGCACAGACAGGCTGCACAGTGTGAGCTGGGACACGCTCAGCTCTCTGCTCGTTTGGAACTTCTCTTCCTTGAGAAGAAAACAGCCTTAAGCAGGCCCTTCCATAACAACCTGCATCATGGACGCATATGGCAGTCATGAAAACATTCTGAACTCAACCTATTCATCCTGCATGAAAACGGGGGGCAATGATGGGCACAAGGATGCAGATCCGATGTCCAAAAACCAACTCAAAACTCACAACCAAAAAGCCCCAAACCAACCGAAGCCCACAGACAAGAGCTCCTCTTGGTGCACGTTGCTAACGTTACCGATGGCCATCAGTGCTGATCCATGTTAATTACTTCCACAATCACGTCTGCTTGGTGCCGATGGATGTCTGACGGTCTGAACGTGTAAATTACAAGCTACTGAAGGCTGACCATGAGGCTTTCTAGTTACAAACACCAGATATCACAGCACAGCAAAGAGTTCTGCGCTAAGATGACGGAGCCAGCAGGCGCTGAGCCAGCTGCAAGGCTGGTCCTGAACCCTACACCAACACCGACAGCGCTAGAATCAAACGGCCTGATAGCAACTCCATGGCATTTCCAGCACTCTAAAGTAACCCTGAAGTAACATCTCACCACCACAACACCTGAACACCGCGCTAGCACAGGCTGCTTTTATCCTTTCAGACAGCTGTCCTAGCAGAAACAAATCACACAGTGGCCTGGGTTGCAAAGGCCCACAGTGCTCATCCAGTTCCAACCCCCTGCTATGTGCAGGGTCGCCAACCAGCAGACCAGGCTGCCCAGAACCACATCCAGCCTGGCCTTGAATGCCTGCAGGGATGGGGCACCCACAGCCTCCTTGGGCAACCTGTTCCAGTGACTCCTTCACACATCCAGTTACTTCAGAGTTGTGAAAAACACCTTTCTTTATGGTTTCAGAAAAGAAATAAACTATCAGTAACCTCTCCCATGTATACTATCAAAGGGTGCTCTAAACTGTTTGCTCAAAATACACTATTTTTTACTTCAACATGCATAAAAAGTCAACAGAATGAGTCTGACAGCTATTATTCACCTGATCTGTTCCCTATCCCAACGCAACCTTGAGCTCCTTTATGTCAAGCACTGTAGAACCACGATGAAACAAACTGGCTTTTGGAAAAGGACGAGGAGCAGAGTGTGAACCAGACAGCAGTGCCAGCACAGAACGTCACTCTTTCCTAACTGGAAAATTAGTCTGAAGCTTTAAATCCTCGCTGAAACAGCGAGCAACAAACCTACTGCAAAGATGCTAGACAGAAATAGGGGAGGGAGCAAACCTGCACTCCTGTGAGCCATGAAGAAAAGCAAGATCTGCAGCTTTACCTTTACATCTGTCCAGCAATGCTTCCTTACAGCCATGAAAAACCAAGGTCTGCTCTCACTGCTGGGAAGCAGTCCTAGCTTAGCTACGGTCTGCCTGCAGAGCAGGACTCCCAGCTGTTTCCAAAGCCAGGACGTTAAAAGGAGCGCGGGGTGAGAACTGCAGGCAGCTGGAGCCTGATTCTGCCAAATCCTCCCATCTAAGAGCACTGAGCACTTCCACGGGTGCTGCACGACCTCCCAACATGCCAGAAGGCTAAAAATACCCTCTCTATAATAACACAGTGGAAGCCATTCTCAGTGGATCAGGTGACTGTATCATAGGCCTTCACAGAAGCTTCAAACCTCAGTATAAACACTCCGTGCCTTTTACCTTCACTGCCTATCATTAACCTCTATCACAGCCTCCTGCTGCAAGTCTGTTGTAGTACTATAAAATTAGGCCTCCAAATCCTGGGCTGCTACACTGGGAGTGAAGGCGGATGGGATGCCAGAGGGCAGCTTTTGTCACAGTTCTGAGAGGAGATAAGCTTGGGCCCACAGACTAATTTCATCCTACAAAGGAATCATACTGTGTACTCCTGACACCGATACCAAGGCCTGGGCTGTTCAGCCATCTAAACTGGATGTCTAAAATTAGCCACCATGAACTTCTCTAAGCTGGCTGCGCAGTGCTACTCCTGTTAAAAGCAGAGAACTCCTACTGCTCCTGAAGCTGAAAACCAAGGCAATTAGCTGACAGCCCCCCGAAGGACTGCACAGCAAGAGATCTTGCCTGGCACTAACACTGGTGAGGTACAAGCAGCATCAACTTCTCCCATTCTTAAAAGCTGTTCAAAGACTCTCGGCAAAACCCTGCTCCTCACACTTAATGGGCAATCACAGAATCACAGTACGGTTTAGGCTGGAGGGAACCTTAAAGATCCCCCAGTTCCAACCTCCCGGCCACAGCAGGGCTGCCACCCACTGCACCAGGCTGCCAGGCTCCCACCCAGCCTCCAGGGATGGGGCACCCACAGCTCCTCTGGGCAACCTGTTCCAGTGCCTCACCACCCCAAGTAAAAAGTTTCTTCCTAACATTTAACCTAGACCTCCCCTTTTTAGTTTAAAGCCACCCCCCATGTCCTGTCGCTATCAGACCAAGTAAAAAGTCACTCTCCCTCCTGTTTGTAAGCTCCCTTCAGGTACTGGAAGGCAGCAGTGAGGTCTCCCTCGAGCCTTCTCTTCTCCAAGCTGAACAAGCCCAACTCCCTCAACCTTTCTTCGTAGGAGAGGTGCTCCAGCCCTCTGATCACCTTCGTGGTCCTCCTCCGGTCCTGCTCCAACAGCTCCACATCCCTCCTGTACTAAAGGCTTGGAAAAGTACTCCAGATGGGCCTCAGAAGGAAGTGAAACAGCTCTATTTTCAACCACTACCTAAAAAGGAGGCTGATTCAACTTCTAAGGGATCTTTACCATTATTTTGGGGGGAAATTTAAGTAACACAGCTTAACGTTCAATTTGGAGTGCCAGCAGTGGCAGCAGACCTGTGTCCTGCCCTCCTCCTCCTGCAAGATATTTTACTGCACGTCTTTGTCCACCATCTGTTCTGAGATCCAAAGAATCGACTGCTGTAAGGGACTGCAGCTCTGAAAGGGCTCAGGCTTTGAGAGGAAGTGACTGGACCTGGACCAAAGCCAGATGGCTGGCATGAACCATAAAGGAGACTTCAGAGGAAACGAAACACAGGCAGAACATTCCTGTGCCTGAATCAAGACCCAGTGACACACCTTCTGCTGCCCTGGGCCCATTACTGCAGAGAGCCTTTGGTGCAGCAGCTGAAGGAAGCTGCTGGAGACATCATATGGTCTCTCACGGTTGATGGGAATGAAGCAGAGCACAGAAGGGGATAAGTACGGGCTACATGCTCCTAAAGCACCTTGTTATCAGAAGGGGGATGTCCCAGGATGTGCTCAGCTGTAAGATGAACAGAATGAGCAGGAATTTCCTTGGCAGCAGGCAGACACAACACACCAAGGTACAGCTGCTGAAAGACAGCCAGCCAGGCTGGGCAGAGAGCAGCTACAGGAAGAGTCAAGCAGATCAGCAAAGGGAACAAAATGCACAGAGATGCACTGGAGGGAGAGTAATGGAACAGAAAAAAAGAGTGAATGCAGAGACCAGTGCTCGTTACACTGTTAGAAAATAATTTTTAACAAACAAAATTCTATCTGAACTCAACAAGTTACAGACGCACAGTGCCTTACAAGTGCAAGGCTGAACAGTCCTCCACCTTCAGATGGCTGTAGCTATCCCAAAGGAAGAGCACAGACCTGCCAGCAAGGCTCTAGCCAGCCTGTCCTCCGTCTGCTGAGGCAGCCAAGCACCAGCAGAGCTCTGGCTGCTGCAGGTTTCTGGTCACTGACTTCAGCCCTCAGCAGCTCCTCGTTTCTGCTGTACCTTTCACTGATGTGCTTCTGGCTGCACAGAAATTCTGCATGCTATGGCTGTAAGAAGAGTCAGTGAAAAACAGTAACACCACCCTGCAGCTGGGATGGCCCCGGGCTGGTACAGCTGTTACTGTAACGTCTAAGCTCTCCTAGCTTATTTCCTAGCGTCGTTCCCTAATTTAAGATTGATAGAAATCTGATTTCTACCCCTGAATGACATGGAAAGAAAAGCCAAACCTTGCAGCTACCTACATTCATTTGGAACATACAGTTGCTAAAAATAGCCTGTTTCAGAACATGCTATTTTTAGACTCTGTGCTCAGATTCTCACTTCCATGCCTGATTTGAGAACACACAGAAGTGGGATGCAGTGGGGTCAGAACACCACAAGGGTGGCACCGCTTCGCTCACACCGAGCTCCTTCCAGCTCACTTTGCTGTCCTCCCGTATCCACCAGGTTTAACCACCTTTTCTTTTGTAGTAACCAACTTGCAAAAGGGCCTGAATTGCCTCTAAACAGGAAGCAGAACTTCACTGAGTCCAAAGTCAGCCTCCTTTTTGAACTCACATCGCAGAACAGATGACCAGGAGCAGAGCAGCGCACCCAGGCTGCTGCAGAGGGGGCGCAGCAGCTTGGCCAGCGAGCACAGCTGTAGCATCTCCTCACCGAACCTGGCTGTGCGTGGACACTGCAGGTCCTGTGAGCCCTACCAGCAACAGGTTGCGTGCCTGTGGGTGCCTCCACATGAGAGCACAAAGCAAGGGTGAAGCAGCAGCAAGATCAAATTGTAGCAAAGCTGAAGTTCAGTAAGATGGAAATGCGCTTTACCCTTGTGCTTGCCAAGGCTTCCTGTGCCTTTCCCTACCAGGGGATGGAAGCTCATGCAGACACACATATATGCCTCCACCATGAGTCACGTTTTGATAGCAGAGTAAAGAAAACAGAGTTAAATTCATTGTTAAGCATGTTAGTGGGCAGGATAGATTCTTCTCTCCACACACACAAAACATCACTTGAGGAGATCACTTTAATGAAGACTGAATGAAGCTTTTCTCCATTATTCTTATTTCTTAGATATAGCCACTCACTTGTAAATGTAGGCATCCTCACTACAAGCATACATACTGCAAAGCCCCTGAGAGAGAAGGGAACGATTCAGATAACTGGGGACCCCCAGCAGTTCCTGACGTGCCCCTTGTCACAACGTCTGGCTGCACTCGGTACTACTCACACAACAAGAAAGCGCAGCTGGCCTTCCAGCGGCTTTAATGCCTTGTTGTTGTGGTTGGCTGATAGAGCTGGAATTCAAAGAGTGCTTACTATTAAATACCGCTGTCTGAGAACAACATGTAGGGAATAGCGTATTGTGGAACAAAGAGAGAAGATAAATTCCTGGTCCCTGGGCTGTACGAAGGAACACGAGACAGAAGTGCTCCACCTGAAACTCTCAGACTGCTTTCTCCAGAGGAAACTGCTCTGCTGCAAGGGCTCAGGCCAGAACTGACAGCAAAAGTGTTTAATGTGAACAGAGAAAATAAACCACAACCCAGCACCAAAGCACTTCCCAAAGCTGATTCTGTGTAACTGTACAGAGCACATACACAACAACAGAGCACATACACGACACGCCGAGGGGGAAGAACCAAACCTTTGGTCTCTGCACAGCGCTCCCTGCAGTGCTCAGGGAGCACAGACAGGGCACAGCACGAGGGCATCCAGGCAAGGGCACTGCTGCGTGCCAGCGCTAACCAGGCAGAGCAGAGGAGCAGGCACGGGGAGCTGCTCTGCACCTCATGGCAAAACACCTCAAGAACAAAACAGGGTAACAAGTCGTGGCTCAGCACATCACTGCTGCCCATTACTGCCTGGGTCATTTCAAACCCGTGCTTTGATCTTTAAACGCAGATATGAAAGTTTTCAACAAGCAGTGCCTGTTATCCTGCTGTATTGGAAGTCAGTGATGATTCTTAGGTCAAATGGCAACCTTTGTTTTTTGGAAGAACTGAAGTCCTGCTCGTGTGAAATACCCTATAAGGGTTCACCCCCAAGTTAATAACAGAGAGCTCTTGTCCATTACAAAAGGGCTCTGTGTGCAGCATCTACCTGCACAGCTCAGCTCCTTCTAGCGACATTTCCAACAGGACGGAGCAGATGAAGGCTTCAGCTAATGGGACTCCAACAGGAAAGCACGAGTACTGCTCCTCATGGAGCAGCCATACCTCAGTGCTGCTTACATCCAAACCCAGGAATATACACACATCTTACCGGCACCAGGCTGAAATGGCATTTACAGAAGGGGAGAGCTCGTCACAATCCATAAGCCATACGGGCTGAGCTGGGGGTGAGGAGGGGCAGAAGCTAAAAGCAAACCTCAAAGAAATCCCAGTGCTGATAACAGGAAACCCAAGATACAGCACACAGGTTCACCTTCCACTGCAGACACTTCAAGTGCTGCCGACCTGTCACCAGCACAGGTCAATTACCAAGACTTATAGTGACTCTATAAATACACGTACATATATATACTCTGCTAATTACATCCAGAAGCAGCCATTAATTACATGCAACACATCTGTCCCAAAGGGACTGGGGAATATCTAACATTGTTTAAATAACCATTTCATGTTTTGCTTAACAAAACAAAGCAAAACAACCACCAAACCCCCAAACCACCCACAGCATTCCTCAACATGCAGAACAAATCAAACCCTGACATCTCAAAATCAGGTAGGCCTTGACCAGCATAAAGCCAATAACTGAAGCCCACATTAAGAGAGCTGATTCCTTCCACAAAAGGTAACCCAAGAACACGAAGTCCCACAGGCAGTCAGTATGGCTTCCATAGCCACAGGCTGTTACACTACCAACCAGGTTACAAAGGCAGTTTTAGACTGCTTCATCTCTCCTCCCCAGAGAGACAGACCGTGCGGCCACCCCAGCACCAACCCCTCACTTCAGTGTCTGCTACTGGCCCAACCCTCCTCCTGGAATCAAATCAAACTTCCCTGCTGTAGAAGACGACCTGTTTCCCAAACCAACACGTTCTCCTGATCTCCCTGTACAGCCAACGTGACCACTTCCAGCACTGCTCCTGTACTGCACTTACACAGCGCTGCACAGACTGCAGAGATCACTCACTGAAGAAACTGGTCCCATACATAGAAGGCATAGGAGAAAGTGATTTTCTACACTGATGACTTAGAAAAACACCTTGTGAATGGAGATGGCACACACAGCAAAGTGCCATATCCAGTGCTCTTACTGAGGCAATGCATCTGGGGCAACTAGCAAGTATAACATGTATTCCAGAACTGCACTTCAAAAGGAAGAGAAATTCTGGTTAAGCTGCTTGACTATCAGGCATCTGAATTTCTACTGTGGATGAGCTGTTTGCAAGAGCACCTCGCAAAGAAGCCTGCACAGACTGAATCAGAGTGCTGCCTCGTGCTCAGACCTCCTACACAGAGAGCTTCACACAAAATGGGGCAGAGGAATTGCAAAAAAGTTCAGCTTTCTCCATCACAAATATTTCCACGGTACCACAGAGGTTACCTGCAGCACCTGCAGTGAGGCTACCTCAGCTCAGTCAGAGCACAGCCAATACAGCCAGATGAGTTTGGTAAAAGATGCTAGAAAAAAAATGGCCATTAATAGATATTCCTATAGCTGCGACCAACTATTCAGCAAACGAATTCGGTTCTCAAATTCAACTGTTTTCAGTCAAATTCAGGCAATTAGTAGCAAATAAGCTACATATAACCTGCACTTAATTCCAATGCCAGGACAAAATCTAACAGGAAAATAAACAAAACCTGAGCACAAAACAAAATAGGGACTTTAAAATCTTTCAGTAGTTCTCATACTCCAGTTGGAAAACAAAACTGACACCAATCCTGATAAAACAGGTGATGAATGATTATTTATATGAATTGCCCTAAGAAGATCAAAACTCCTTATAAACAATTGTGTCACACAACCTGCAGCCCTCGGTCCAGGAAAAGCTGCATTAATAAGGTAAGTTTGGGAAAACCCAGAACAGAAGCACTGAGCATCAACATCCCTACCTGCTCCTCACATTTCCAAACAGAG
This sequence comes from Pavo muticus, assembly GCA_016647715.1. Lineage (NCBI taxonomy): Eukaryota > Metazoa > Chordata > Aves > Galliformes > Phasianidae > Pavo > Pavo muticus. The sequence goes on from JACDJE010000048.1 coordinate 635,400, forward strand.
CTCTGCTCTCACGAAGAGCTCAGCCTTGGTGAGATGTCTCATCAGTAACGTTAAGTTCCTCCTTGAGGAATCCTGTTATGCACTTAAATAATTAACTGGGTTTAAGACATACTGGCATTTCAAAACCCAGAGCCTTCCAGCTCCACACAAACTCGCGTTGCTCAGCTGCAGGCTGGGAAGCAAGGTGCTCACAGCTGCCTCACTCCACAGGAAGAAGTGACTTTTAGTTACACAGATGGATGCTAAGAAAATAAAGAACCATTCGGGAAGTTTGTAAAAGTCACTCAAATGCATTTTTAAAAGAACTCGGGGAACTTCAGAGTGATACTACATGGTGAAAGTAGGCTTAGTAAAACAAAAACAACTGCCTGAGCTGACCATTAGCTCCTCCAGCAGCTCAAGCCCATCCCTCCCAGAGCTGTTATTTGAAAGGAATGCCCAAACAAGTGGCATGATAACGAAAACATTGTCTGCTCTATTGCCCTGTAGCAGACAGTAAGAAAAAACATTTACTGCACTCAGAAGAAGACTCCAAAGCCAAAGACGACAATGCTCTGGGACTGCAAGTTTTTCCACTTAATACAGACATTTCAATGCATGCAGTAAAAGTCATAACAGCCCAGAACGATGTTTCATGCACGTTACACACCCTTTTAGAAAAGGGAGTATCTCCAACCAGAACAGTTCGAACACAGAAAATTTAGGGAAAAAAAAGCACTTTCCCACTGAACCACAGCAAAACCTCACATCATTTCCACACAAAGCTGAGAACGCTCCTTCCAGGTAAAAGGCTTTTTACTTCTTACTCATCCCCAGCCACACTTTGCACAGGTCTCGGAGCCAGAAGGCCGGGCCCTTTCCCCTCGTTAAGACCTGTGCTCGGGGCTGCCGGCGCTCCCAGGCGGGCAGAGCCCCCGCCGCAGGCAGCAGCAGCAGCAGGCAGGCAGGCAGCAGCAGGCTCCAGCTCCGCTCGGGGAGCCCGGCGTGACGGCAGAGCCGCGCGGCCCCGCTGCTCCCTTCGCGTCAGAGCGGCACTGGACGCGCCCGGCAGGCTCCACCTGTGGGTTCCGTCCGTCCCCAGCGCTCCCTTTTCCCCCGGCACGGAGGAGGCCGCCGCGCCCGCCACGCCATGCCGTGCCGTAGCACAGCCCGGGGCCGCCCGCCGGAGCCCTCCGTTCGGAGACGGCCGCCCCGCCGCGCCCTCACCTTCCGCCACGTCCTCGTCCACGGCCCCCTTCACCTGCGAGAAGCACCACTGGAAGTCGTTGCCGTTACCGCCGCCTCCTGCCACCCCTGCGGAGGGAACAGAGCGCGCTGTGAGGAGGCGGCCCGCCCGGCCCGGGGCCCGGCAACAGGCCTCGCCCCGCGCTGCCCCCTCGGCGCCGGAGCGCTGCCCCCCGCC
>JACDJE010000048.1:636863-701720 GCA_016647715.1 Pavo muticus
GCCGTGCTCGGCTCGCAGCACGGAGCCCGCCCGGTGGCCGCCTCGGAGCCGCGCTGCGGTGCGGCCTCACCTGCCATGTCGCGCGGTGGCGGCGGGGGAGGCGCCGTCCGGGAGCGGGCGGGAGCGAACCGCCGCACCGAGCTGCCGCCGCGGGAGGGCTCGGGGTTTCAAAATGGCGCCCATTGCCGGTCGGCCTCAGCCGGTGACGTCAGCAGCCGGCTCCCCTCGGGGAGGAGCGGCGGGGACGGCGGCAGTGGCAAGAGGAGGAGAAGAGGGAGGGAAAGGAGGAGGGCAGGGATGGGGACGGTGGCAGTGACTGTGACGACAACAAGGAGGAGGAGGAGGACGACGGCCGGCGCCGCAGCCCCCAACCTGACCCTCCCCGGTGCGCTGTAAGGCCATCCCTCTCATCCTATTGCTGTTACCTGGGGCAGAGGCTGACCCACCGACCCCCCCGCTGCAACTTCATTTTAGGGAGTAGTAGAGAAATTGGTGTGTGGCTGGCTGTAGGTTTTTTCCCATTTTTTTTTGTGCAGGAGTGTGCTTTTGGGATGGACTAAATGCCTTTAAACCCCATAAATCAGTGGGTGTATGTGATTTGAGTAAACTGAAATTAAAATAGCTAATAATTAAGTTAGCCTTCTGAAATGGATGTGTGTATCTGTTCGTTTTCTAATGAGCAAAGAGTCGGCCTCTGCCCCAGGTAACAGCAGTAGGACAAGAGGTCATGGCCTCACGCTGTGCCGGGGAGGGTCAGGTTGGGTATCAGAGCAATGTCTGCTCCAATGTCTGCTTGTTCCCCATTACATTCAAAGAGCAGTTTAATTAAAATCAAGGAACTAATTACTGTTTATAACCTCTCTAAAGTTTTGAGCTCAAATTCATAAGAATGTGTTGACAGAAGGAGATTCAGACAGCTGTGATCTATTTGCTGTGATGTTTGTTTTGCAGCCAATAAACCTGCTTAAAGCTGTTGTACATTTGCATGGGCTTATCACAGAATCACAGAATGGCCCAGGTTGGAAGGGACCTCAAGGATCATGAAGCTCCAACCCCCCCGCCACAGGCAGGGCCAACAACCTCCCCATTCAATACCAGCCCAGGCTGCCCAGGGCCCCATCCAACCTGGCCTTGAACACCTCCAGGGATGGATGGGGCATCCACAGCCTCTCTGGGCAGCTGTTCCAGCACCTCACCACTCTCATAGTGAAGAACTTCCTCCTGCTTTTCTCAAACCATTTCTCCGTTCACTTGGAAGCTCACAGTTTTAAAGCCAAATGTGTCTGTGTGTTCTGTAGTGAGGTGGGGGCTGCGTCACGCTGGGAGCCTTTCCAGAACACAGAGTTCTAGTGCCTGTCACTTGTGCAGGGCACCGGGACGGTCCCAGAGCTGTGCACAGTTCTGCAGGACGGCAGTGCTGCACAAGCTGCGGGCGGGCACTCGCACCCTGCTGTGTGCTTCTCAAAATCAAGGCACAGCCTGTCTGCAGCAGCTGCTTCCAGTTTAAAGGCTCAGAGCCATGTATTCGAGCTGCACTGGGAAGAAAGTGACGCTTTGCTCTTGCCACACTTTGCAAGGAAAAGCTCCTGACGGAGATGTTTCCAAATGTTCTCCCAAAATAGCACCCTGCCCAGGCAGCTGCTCCGTGCCCCCTGACATATGCAGCGTGAGGTGCTGGTGCCAGCTCGTCAGCAGCTGTTTCTCGTCCTATTTCCCATTATCTGTTTATGATTAAACAAAGCCCTGTTCTGGCAGTGTGATGTTGGTCTTTCACAACTATTGCACAGAAAACAAAGCATGCTGAAAATATGTTTGTATTAAAAAGAAATGCAGTGTGAGCCTCAGAAATAGCATTTATTGTAGAGGGATGTGCAACTAATTGGCACAAGGAATCAGTTTTCAGTAATAGATGCATATTATATGCTAATTGACATAACAACATCTGATTAGTTGTAGGTGAGAAGAGCAACAGATTTTCCCCATGAGATTTTTGTCTGTCTTCCAAACTCCAGAGGAAACCTGTGGTTCAGAAGCTGCAAAGTAACCTTACAGTGATCCTTTTAGCTTTACTGCCTGCATTTCTTACCCTCTGGTTGTCAGTATGGCACAGAAACATATGCTGAAGTTCAGTCCTCATGCTTCCTTATGCCCTTATGACTTCGTTTAACCTCTGTTCCTAAGGGCCGTGCTGAGGGCAGTGCATTGTGTCCCCTTGCTGCCACCAACCTGTGTGCCCTGCAGGACCCTGCGATGCCAGGGACAGCTCTTCCAGGAAGCAGCAGCCCGACCTTTCTTCTTGGCTCTCGCTTGGCTGCTGCTGCGTGTTTCCTTTCTGTGTTATGGATAGCTTCTGTATGAGGGAGCGGAAGGAGTGATGGCACATGGTTTGCTCTCTGTTTACAGCTGCAAAGGCCCTGGTTGGTCACAGCTTCGCTTCTGGTCCCACCCCCCCCCCCCCCCCCAGTGTGCCTGACCTCGACTGAACTTCACATGAAGAATGAGCAGAAGGGGAGAACGGCGAGTGTGGTGTGTGCCTGTGGTGCAGGGCAGCCGGGATGGGAACTGCAGACAGCTAAAAGCAGAGATTTTCTCCTCAAATAGAAACAAAAGGTACTCTCTGATAGCTAAATCACCCCCGACAGAAGAAACTCTTCTATTGCGTTTGTCATGCTGTGATCCAGTAATTGCTCTCTGGCACTGTAGGGAAAGAACTTGAGCTCAACAAAAACTTCAGGCAGCTTCTCAGCACTGCGTGAGCGCTTCTGTACAAAGCACTGCTTTAGTAATGCCAAAAACATTGCTTAATGGAGGCTGTCTTGGTTGCTTTGCAGCCTGATAGAGGAGGAACAAGAGTTTCCCACTAAATTACATCAGTGCAGATTTGACAGTGGTTCTGCATAAGAGATGTTGTGTTATTTTCCCTCCCTGCATGGATCAGCTCCTGCTTGTGAATGTGAGCAATGCCAAGCATTCTTCCTCTTGGGCGTCCCTGAGAGCTGAGGCTGTGAGCACAGCCATGCTAACAGGTTGTTACTGTTGGAGGAAAGGATGGTAGTATTTGCTGTGCTATAAATTATAATTCAACTGCCTCTGCTTCCTCACTCCCTTTCCTTTTTGGCCTGCCTTAGTGCATTCTGTGTTCATACCTCAGGAGTTTGGTCAATTCTTTTTGTCTTAATTGGGAGTTTGGGTGAGCTGTCTGAAGATACTACCTTGTCTTTGCTGTGTCCCAGCACTCCTGCCTATCTCCAGGCCCCTTTAAGAGATGGTGGCAGTGGGCTGAAGATGGAGCTAATAGCCTCCATGCTACCTGGAAGGATTTAATTATCTTGGTTGCCTTACAGTCTACATATAACAAGCTTCCTTGTTTCCTTTAGTTGGTCTTTCTCAAGCTGATCACAGGCTTTAATGTATTTTGAATCTTTGTTTGCACAGGGAAACTGAGCAGTGTTAGAGTTGTTATTGCACACAGCTCTTTCAGCTGTAACATTAGGAGTGAGAACTTGGATGTTACTCGGGAGCAAGGCAGGGATGACATCTCGCTTTGTGCATCCACTTGCTGTCCCACAAAACAGTGGATGGTAGTAGCTAATACCAAGATTGGAGATTATCTCCTCCTTTGGTCTTTATGGCCCGGTCTATATAGATAGGGCAAAACGATGAATGTGCTTAGCTTTGTTTTGCCTGCCCTCTTCCCCTCTCGGATAGCCTTTAGCATAGCACAGTGTGCCCTCCTGGCAGAATGGCAGCAATTTTGACCAGTGCTGTAGCCTTCATGTCTTGTCGTGTCAGTCCACGTGGCCTCATGGTTGGTAGGTCTTCATTCTTCAGATGTAAAGTCCTTCCTCTGGATCCTCCTTCCTGTCTTCTGTGGTACCACTGGCAGAAGAAATGTTGGCGGTATGGGTAATATTCGCTTTTCAGTTCTACTTGGAGCTAGGTTACTTCCTCAACTGTGGATCTTCGGACTTGTAGCAAAAAAAAAAGCTCTTGCAGCAACTCTGTGTGTTTTTGCATCTGTTTGCATTCTTTCTTCTGCCTGATTTGGCTCATAGGAGTAACTTTAAATCATGGAGAACATAAAGGGTGAAATGCCTGGAGAACATCAGGAACGGCTGTGGACTCACTCTTTTTGAATATATCTAGATTGTGACGACTTGGATCAGAGCCACCCTTAATGTTGAGTTTTGAGTTCAGATAGTATGTTCTGTGAAGATGTAAATCTGTTTCTGTGTTTCAGTTATCTTCAATCAAAGTAGAAGAATGCCAGCAAGCCCTGAGTGTTGTTCCTGGGCGTGCTGGCCTCACCTGCAGCCGGCTTCAGTGTCCTCAGAAGCCCTTTCCTACGTGCCCTCTCCATGCACAGCTAGCCTTGCTACCCGCGTTGTGTGGGTTATTTGCATCAAAGCCAGGAATCCAGTCTTGATGCAAATGTGATTCCTCTTGGTTCTCTTTGAGGCTGTGACTCCCTCTGACAGAAGCTCTGTGCTGCCCGGTGCCCCCAGGCTGCACTTCCAGTCGCTCAGCATTGCAGAGGTGCTGCCCCATCCCAGCAGAGGGAACTGAGCGTGTTGTTACATTTCTGCAGTTTAAGCCAAATATTTGCAACCTTCTTCATGTAATGAAGAACAAATAAACCTCTCTTTTGTCACTGGCTGTATTCTCCAATTTTGTTTTCTGTTGGTGGGTTAGAAGAGCACACGGCGATCTCTCTCTTGCCCAGGTAAGGCTTTGTTTTGGGGGCAGTGGGTGCCACTTACCTGTGACATACCAGCCATCCAGAGATGAGCACCTTCCTGAAATATTAATTTTCCAACTGCTTTTGATGTGAACTTATCATCTGGTTTGAGTGGAATTGCTCGTAGAATGGAATCCAAAGAACCATAGAATGGCCTGGGTTGAAAAGGACCACAATGCTCATCTTGTTCCAACCCCTGCCATGTGCAGGGTCGCCAACCAGCAGACCAGGCTGCCCAGAGCCACATCCAGCCTGGCCGTGAATGCCTCCAGGGATGGGGCATCCACAGCCTCCTTGGGTTCCAGTGCGTCACCACCCTCTGCGTGAAAAACTTCCTCCTAATATCCAACCTAAACCTCCCCTGTCTCAGTTTAAAGCCATTCCCCCTTGTCCTGTCTCGTCCCTGCTCTCAGATCGAAGTCAAAAGGATCTCGATTTCACAGCTCTGAGAAGAGGGATGTCAGACACAGAAGTGAATTACTCATCGCTGTGAGAGTGAGACTTCTGTTCTGTGACACTTTGCTAAATGTCAGCGCCGCATTCCCACCCAGCTGCAGCTGCTTCACTCTGTGCAACCGCTATTAAGGCTCCAGAACACCTCCAGACATCTCTGGGTTTGCCCGGCCTCACCCAGGTTTTAATTGCAACTTTTGCATTTTCCAGTGGAGAAGAGAAGTTATAAAGCTGTCACAGGTGAGCCGTGAGTCACCGCTGCAGGCAGGTGTGGCTGCAGATACTCTGAGCCTTCACTTTGAGGCTGAGAAGTCATTACCTGCCTCCCAACAGCAGGGCATGCTCAGTGTGATAGAGGATTTATTCAACCCCCAGATACTTCCTCCTGCATAAAGCTCATGTGGGTGCTTCATGGGGCGGAGGTGAAGAGGCAAGAAACACTTTTGTTTGAAGAAAAGAATGTTTGAATTCTGCTGTAAACACTTCAGTAAGAGGAACACCTTTGTTTATGTGAACACAGCAATGTTCAGCAAAAAGCAGCACTTCCAGGACTGACATGTAATGATGAGTGAGGGCAACAGCATTTTTTCTTGCTGCAGCTTTTCTATATTAAGGTGAAGAAGATGGCTTCATTCTTGTTTTCCTTTTTCCTGTGCTGATTACTGGGGAGGAATTCCGGAGGGGCCAAAGACCAAAGGGCTGCATGGAGCAAGTTAGTGTCTGAATTACAAACAAGCTCAAGGAGCCCTTCCACTTCCATTGATGCCTGCTGCAGGACGTGCATGCTGTGGCAGCATGGTGTGCTCTGTCTGCTCTCCAGCCTTTGACTCGGGGAAAGTGTGAAGTGAAACTCATAAATGTTTGACCTTTTCTATTGTTATTTTTAAGAGAGTTGGGACTAAAAGAAGTGTTGAAATCCTGTCGTGGATAGACAAGTATGCTGCCTGCTCTTTGTCCAATGGAGCGATGTTGAGGTTGGTTGGCTTCCAGACTAGTCATCCTTTAAAGATGTTTGACAGTAAGAATTAAAACTGTACTGAAACCAACGTAAGACTGCTTACGCCGTAGTGACAAAGTGGAACAAATGCGGTGTTGGAATAAATGAGGCTGATGGTGCTGGAGCCACGGCTGGTTGGGAGGCTCAGAAAGAGTGCTTGAAACAGCAGTGGATGGTGCTGACAGAACATTGGTCACCATACAAGCTCTATTTGCTGCAATTTTAAGTATCATCATAGAATCACATGATGGCCTGGATTGAAAAGGACCACAATGATTATCTCGTTTCAACCCCCTACTACGTGCAGGGTCGCCAACCAGCAGACCAGGCTGCCCAGAGCCACATCCAGCCTGGCCTTACCAGAGCCCTGTGAGCCTCTCTGCTGGGAGCTGGGTGAGCTCCCAGGGCTGCTGTCCCTGCAGGAGATGGTTGCATGCCTGCAGAGACATGAGGTGCTCCCACTGGTGCTGGGGAGGATGGGGTCATGCCTGGGCATGATGGTGTGGTCCTTCAAAGTCCATGCTGACCAAAACACAATGAAATTTACACACGTTTGAGGTCCTCCAGAGCAGTAAAACACATTCCTGTCAAAGAAGAGTAAAGAAATGCTATTGATTATTTATGATCGTTACTGTTTGATCTCTAAAACTTGGCAGGGAATAGATTTCCAAGCCTGCAGGTGGGTCCAGGGCTCTAACCACGGCTCAGCATTCCTGCTCATACTGATCAGCAGAAGGAAGAACCTTTGCCTTCTGTCCTCCAGTGCTGAATGAAGCACTGCTGCTAGGTGTGAGTTTACCTTGGGAAGGAGCCAGGGCAAACAATGGTCTGGAGAGAAGCAACACGGGCATCACGCTTATTTCAATTAGTTAACCACCCCGTATTCTTACCGCAAGCTTATAAAATGTTTACTGCCACTTCTTGATTGAAGTTTGCTGATTGAGATGGAGTATTCTAGCTGTGCTGTTGGAGTCTCCTTGGTGGTGATGCTCCCAGCTGCATGTTTGTTCAAATGAATCACCGTTTTGCTGCTGATGTCAATTCCAATAAGTGTTGCACAAGCTCAACCGAGGTCCTCCTGCTTCCAGCACATCAGCAGCTGTTGTTCTTGTTATACACATCCTGCGTATCAGAGCCTGTTGTTACCTTATATGTTTCCAGGGAAACCCCAAGTCCCTCTCTTGAGTGCCCCAGACCCGAGAATGATCCCAGGGGCACGCGGCAGCCCAGGGCCCACATGGCAGTATCTCTTCAGCCTCCCCACACCAGAAGAAGCAGTTACAACCCAAATAGCTCCTCTGTCTCTTTCTGAGGTCACAGAGAAACTTGTTTCCGTTTCAGATTGGGATGCTCTGCCCCGAGCAGCACGCTGAGTCCTGGCTGCCAGGCCAGGGGCAGGCCTTGCTCAGGGTTGCTCTTTTCTCAGTGTGATATAAACCTCCCAGTTATCTGCCCTCCAGATGTACCGGGCCCCTATCCCAAATCCAGCACCAGGTTTCAGGCAATCTGACAGAAACTGCAGAAGTAGGCGTTCTTCCTCTAATCAAAGCAGTCCCTTCTCTTTGGAGGCTCTGAAGATGTGGGAAGCAGCACGGAGAGCTGGGCTTGCTCTAAAGCTACTGGGAAGTCTCTTTATGGAAGACATTTTTGATGGAAGTTGGGCTGCTTAGAATTCAGAGCAGCAAGATTTACTTTGAAGCACAGAGCCACGTGCTGCATTCAGAACAGGCACCGAACTGGGGAAGAAGGTGCTTGTGTGGATGTGTGTGGAAAGAGCCATGGCAACGAGGCAGGTTGCAGTGCTCTCCCTCCCGCCTGTGGAATGAAAGGAGGATTCTTGTTCCTGCAAGAGGAGCAAACTGGTAGGGCTGGGAAATCTGCCGCCTCCCACCGTGGCTGTGGAGAACTTGTGGCTTCTGAGGAACGGGGCAAGATTCTCTGTCACAGGGTCACAGGATGTCAGAAAATACCTCTAAGATCAAGTTCAGCCCTTCAGAAGATCCCTGCCTGAAAATGGCATTGCAGCTTCTGAGGAGGCAGTTGCTTTCTGCTGACTCTGCATCCCCCTCCGCCCCGTGGCCATTCATTAGCAGGTGTAGCTGAGATGTGGAGAGGGCAGAGCACGGAACAACACGTGCACCAGCAGCTGGAAGAAGCCTGAGGGATTGCCTGGGGCTGGGATGGATGGACCTGAGAGCTGAGAGATCCCGTCTGTAGTGGGGTGTGCAGAATTAGCCCGGTGCCTGGAACAGTCTGAGCACGGCCCAGGGGGTGGGATGGGGAGGAGGTGGTTGGTTGGTTTAGGTTTGCTCACTGTCATTGTTTTCAGAGCTGAGATGATGCGGAGTCCTTGCTTCTTGTTCAGCGCAGTGACCTCGCCTTTGTGCCTTACCTGCTCTGCTATGGACGCCGAGCTGTTATCCCAGCCCTTCCAGTTATGCTCGTGGAGATTTATGTTTGTCCTTGTCTTCAGAATTTAGGCTGTGCTAAGCGTGCTCGGAGTGCTGCGTAACCTGACAGTAACGTGGATGGATGCTACACCCTGACACCTGTGCAGCCAGACAGAAAATGGAGCTGGCTGCTGGCAATCAGGATGCAATGCTAATGCATTCCTCACTCTGAGCACCGTTTGGGTTGTTTGTATCAATTTAACACTGTTTAATCTAAATAAATTACCAACGGTGCGTTCCAGAATGTTATCTCTCAGTACCCAGTGGTGAGAACATTGCCAGCTGGAATGACTGTGTGCTTCACGGGTTGTATATTTACACTGATAAGGGAAATTTGGCTGACCACTGTGGAGATCAGAAAGGTAGCACAAGGTTTTATCTGCAGCTGTGACCGTGGAGTTTCAAATATTGATTGAATCATAGAACCGTAGAATGGCCTGGGTTGAAAAGGCCCACAGTGATCATCAGTTCCAACCCCCTGCTATGTGCAGGGTCGCCAACCAGCAGACAAGGCTGCCCAGAGCCACATCCAGCCTGGCCTTGAAAGCCTGCAGGGATGGGGCATCCACAGCCTCCTTGGGCAACCTGTTCCAGTGCCTCACCACCCTCTGGGTGAAAAACTTCCTCCTGATATCCAACCTAAACCTCCCCTGTCTCAGTTTAAAACCATTCCCCCTTGTCCTATCACCATCCACCCTCGTAAACAGAGGATGAGGCTCTAAGTATTACATTTTGATTTCATTCCAGCTTGGTGGTGGGCTGCAGTAGAAAACCCATACAAATATACTGTGATCCTTCAGACACGTGCAGCGTTTAAAAGGATTTTTTTAAGAATTAGGCTTTATGAATAGATTTAGAGCTTAGATTATTAGATATTGAAATGCCGTGTTGTTAAAGTAGACTCTTTTTCTGCATAGCAACTTCATTACTTTTTTGCTGTGGCTTAACTGGCACAGGTGCTGAACTACTGCATTTAATTTGCTCTTCTGCTGGAAGAAGAAAACTGTTTGCAGCCTAACTTCTCTACCGACGAGGTACGCAGGGCTGACATCGGTACTGCTTTCTGCGTGCAATGGTGCTCTCTGCTGTCCTAAGGGTAGAACTGCAGCAGGGAAATTCAACGCGGACGGGCGATCCTTTCCCTGCCGCTGGGCTCGAGGCTCTGCCCGCTCTGCTGCTGATTTCCTCCCCCTCCTCCGAGATGCTGACCGTCAGCACATCTAACTTCGTTCCAAAGAGCAAAATAAATGCTTTGCAGTTCAGGGAGGCTCGTGGTTTGTGCCTCTGCTTGGGTGCTGAGGCGGTGTTCCATTTTGCAGAGGTAGGTGAGAGTCAGAGTGCATTTCCCAGGCTTGGAGACTTTCCCCCAGGTCTGGGAAACGCACTCAGACTCTCACCTACCTCTGCAAAAGGTAATAGAGAAGCACATCACATCCACCGCTACAGCAGTAGCACTCTGTGTGCTTAAATGCTTCAGCTTTCATGGCACTCTGCCTGCAGGTGAGGACAGCTGCGCCATCAGTGGGAACTGGAAAGTTTTTAAGGACTAAAATTTGCTTCTGAAATGATTTCCTCTCACTTGGCAGAGAGAAGGAACGGAATGAGGTTTTCCCAGCAGACCTGCAGCAGCTGTGCGGGACACCTGGGTGTGGAAATGGCTCCTGTCTGCCCTGTTCCCCATCACCTGGGGGATACACGGCGTCCACAGGGCAGAGCTCTGTGCTGGCGCCCCGCCTCTCTTGGTTACGCTTTGCTTTGATTTCTGCACGTTGGTATTTGCTGCCTCATCGCAGGATTAAGCGGAGACAAAGGAGCTCAATCAGCTCCAAACCAGTCACTGAAATCTGCAGCAGGAGCTTTTCTGCAGTTCCCACCAGAGGAGCTGAGGACCAAGGAAACAAATGGCCTTCCCAGACGAGGGGTTGCTTGGAACTAGGGAAGCAGTGGACGTGGATCGTTTGCATGCAGTCACGTGGAAGGGCAAAGGTGTGAGGAGCAGCTCCGTGGTTTGTTCTGCCCAGAGCACAGCAGGCTGAGGGAAGGCCTCGTGGCGGCCCTGCAGCTCCTCACGGGGTGCCGCCCGGCCCTGCAGAGCGGTGCTGGGGCTGTCGGGCTGCAGCAGGGCGCTTTGCTTTGGTTCTCTTTTGCTTTTGTGGTGTTTTTGTTGCTGTAGGCCTGAAACGTTTGCATCCTAAAAAGTGTAAATTCTTGGCGTTCAGCGCATTTTCTTTGTAGAAATGAATAGAAAGCGCTTAAAATGGGAAAGATGTTTCCAACTTCTTGTTTTTCATCCCTTCGCTTAAAAATCGAAGCAACGAACTCAGCGCTCGCTGGGAACAGAAGGAAGCGCGGCGCGGCCGCAGGTGCGGCGGGCGGCCGCAGGGGGGCGCCATTGCACCTCCCGAGCGGGACTCGGCGGCGCGGGGCGCGCGGGGCTCGTTTTAGCGAGCGCGGTCCGACGGCGGTTTGTCATTAAGGGCCGCTTCTCCGGCTCGCGGTTTTTCATCTTTAAAGCGAAAAACGCGTAAAACACAGGCAGGTGCCTCCGAATCCATTTCCAAGTATCCGCACGGAGGCCGTGGGCAGAACGCTAACGGGGGAAGCGCCTCGTGTGGGAACGCTGCGACGCGGGCAGAGGTTCAGCATCCCTCGTTACCCTCTGCGGGAATGAATGCGTGATTGCTGTCCGCTAATTCAGAACAACGAGTGATGGATTCATAACTACGAGCCCAAAAGGCACGGTAGAGAAGATGGATGGCATGGCTGGTGCAAATACACGGGTCTCTCCGAAAGTAATGCCTCCTATTTATTTATTCCCATGGACACTACGGCAGAAGCAAAGAGCACGATAACGCTATTTGACAGAGCAAATCCTCAGCAACAAAAGGCTGTTTTTCAACGTAGCCATCGCCATCAGCTGCGCATTTTCAGCAGTGATGAATGAGAGCTGCATGCTGCACTCCTGCAGATCTGCACCTGTGGGTGTGAGCCCTGCTGAAATGCACCACCGCTGCCTCACCGTGCTGCACCCACAAGGAAAAGCGTGGCAGCCCCACTTTAATCTTACTTAAACTGCGCCAGTTTAGCATCACTTTTCCAGGCGAGCTGGGCTCGATTGGGTTCTTACTCTCGTAATTAAGTATTGAATGGGAAGTGTCTGATCCTCAGAGATACGCCGCACCTGTTGCTCCCGGTGAAGCTGAATGATGAGGTTAGCACTGGGCTAATGCCTACATGAGAGCGGCCGTGCACTGTGATTGACCCCTCAGCTGCACATATTGACCTCATGAATCAATTGGCTGTGAGCATCTCGTACGAATGTGTTTCTCCAGCAGGCAGCAGGATGCTGCAGAGCCTTCTGCATGCTGTGTGCAGAGCCATACCTAAATAGTGCGCTCACATTGCAGCTGGAAGCAGCGGGCCGCACCGCAGCACCCAGCAGCTGAGCCCAGGTGCCCTCTGCCCTGTTTGCCTCCTCTCTCTGGGGATGCATTCAAGGCCAGGCTGGATGTGGCTCTGGGCGGCCTGGTCTGGTGGTTGGCGACCCTGCACATAGCAGGGGGTTGAAACTAGATAATCGTTGTGGTCCTTTTCAACCCAGGCCGTTCTGTGATTCTATGACTTCTACATGGGCCTCAGTGTACTGCCCTGCAGAATAACTCCGTACAGAGGGGGTTTTCTCGAGTCCTCCCTGCTGGCAGTGTCATTTAATAGAATAACTCTCTAGCAGGGTATATTTGCAGTAATTTTTTACTTCAGCAGTTTTGCACAGTTGAAAGAAATGGACCCAGCTCCTCTTACAGCGATGTTCAGAGGTGTCCACGTTCCACTGTGCACCTTGTTCAACAAATGGCTGTATGCTTCATTTTAAAAAGAAACAAAACATGAAACTGCTCTGTGTCCCCTGGCTGGAACGGCACTGCGAGGGCTGCCCAGAGAGGCAGGGATGGTCCCTGCAGACAGCCCAGGGCAGGGGATGGGCTCTGAGCACTGATGGAGCTGTGGGTGTCCCTGCTCACTGCACGGGGTGGCACCAGGTGGCCTTTGGAGGTCGTTTCCAACTCAAACCATTCTATGTCATGACTCCTCTCAGTCTGTGACTGGATTTCCCCGTTTTTAGTGGGGCTGGAAGGCCTTACTGTGCCCGGAGCTCGGCGCCTCGTTAATCCGGATTCAGGCACACAGCCCGGACAGGGCAGCTGCGGCGCTCTCCCATTTGCCCCTTGGAGGCACCGCTTCGCAGAGAGCACCGCGTGCAGCCGTGACCCGCAGCCCCCACTGCTGGCAGCGGGGAGGGGGCGGTGGGCGCTCCTCGGCTGCGGGGCACCGGGCGGGCCGTGCGGCCCTGCGAAGGGACGAGACCCCGCGGAGCTCCGGCGGCTGCGGTCCCTGAGTCCGCCCGGGGCACTTCTGTAGCACCGCGCTGCGGCTCCGCGGGCACAAACGGGAAACCCTGTGGGGAGGGGTTGTGCTTCCCGTGTCCCGTAAGGGGACTCTGGGCTCCGTCAAATCTGCTCCAGACCTGGAAGCGCAGCTCCGGGCGGCGGGGCGGGGTCGGGCTGCTCGGCTCCCGGCTGCCCCGAGGGCTGCGCTCCGCTGCTGAGCATCCTGCCGAGGAGAGAGCGTGTTTGTAGCAGTTGTTCGTGACACCGTAAAAAAGCAATAAGAGCAGCGATCCGATCGAGGAAAAAAAGCCATTTCCTTAAATTATTTTTCTCATTAGCAATTTACAAAGATATTTCTTATTAAAAAGTGAAATTTTAAACCTCTACAAACTGGTTCTGGCTTTTAGAGCGGAGCAGCCGAGGGCTGATTAGTCTCTCCCATGCATCCGTAATGAAATATTAATTTGATAAAAGCTTTAATATAGATTTTTACCGCAGCTTTTTTTCCCCCTTCCCGTTTAACGTTTTAGAGCTGGAAACGGTTCCCATCTGCAGGAGCAGATCAGAGCACGACCTTCTGCCACCACGGCTGCTTTCTGCCCCTTCTTTGGTCTGCACTTATGGCAGGAATTGGAAAGACTCGGGGACAGAACGGGAGAGGAAATGTGGAAGACAAACTGAAGGAGAGAGTGCGGGGTGCTGGGTGAGATGGAGCAGAGGTCCCACGCCAAGGACATGAACTCAGGCTGGGAAAACTTCATACCCTGTGTTCTACACAGAAAAATGCATACGCTGCCTCCACATTACGATTATTTTATTTTAGCACAGGGGCATAAGAGAATCACCTTTCTGATTCACAAACAGGTGGAACTCTTAGCCCTGGCTTTGCCACTTCAGCTCCTCTGTGTCACATAAGGCGGCCGAGCAGCAAGCAGGGCTGGCAGCCTGTTTGCAGATCCTGCGGAGCTGTATGTATCCTATTGGCAGTACTGGGAGAGCTTTCTCAAAGGGACCTGTGCCTGAAGGAGAACAGCAGCAGAGCCTGCCCCAGTGCAATCTGCAGGTGGAGCATCCTGTGGGGGCAGAGTGGAGCTTTTTGGTGTCTGGCACGGTGGCAATCCGTGACAGTGCTCACATTTTTGCCACATCATAATTAACCATTAATTAGTATGCCTCTCAGATGGATAGGAAAATAAACACAAGCAACTAGCTTGGAGAAGAGAAGGCTTTGGAGAGACCCCATTGTGGCCTTCCAGTACTTGGAGGGAGCGTATAAACAGGAGGGGGAACGGCTGTATGTGAGGGTGGATGGTGATAGGACAAGGAGGAATGGTTTTAAAGTGAGACGGGGGAGGTTTAGGTTGGATATTAGGAGGAAGTTTTCCACCCGGAGGGTGGTGACGCACTGAACAGGTTGCCCAAGGAGGCTGTGGATGCCCCATCCCTGCAGGCATTCAAGGCCAGGCTGGATGTGGCTCCGGGCAGCCTGGTCTGCTGGTTGGCGACCCTGCACATAGCAGGGGGTTGGAACTGGATGAGCATTGTGGTCCTTTTCAACACAGGCCATTCTATGGTTCTATGATTCAATTAGATTTCCCCAGCAAGGATGAGCCTCCAGCTCTGGGTTTTGGTGTCTGGGGTGTGTGGTCCTCAACAACACCAGACCGCCGTGCCCTGAAAGCAGAGCTGAGGAGGCCAATGGTGTTCTGTGCACTTTCAGTCTTCTGTGTGACTTCAGAAAGGAATCTTGCCAGAAGTGTTTGTATTTCTTTTCCCTCACTTGCTTGTTTGCTCTCTCTCTGATATTCTTTTCTATATTTGCATTTAAAGGCAGCTCATGCATTGCTCAGGTATGAGCAGGAGGAGGGCACTGCAGCTGGAGGAGCGCTGCTCAGCTAAGGAGCCCCGTGCTGCTCGGGGCAGCACAGCTGAGACCCATTAGCAGAGCCCTTCCCGGCACGGCTGTGTGCTGTTGGCTCTGGAAAGGGGAGATTCCTGTGCAGCAGCAGAGAGAGCTGCCAAATTATGGGTGTGCAGCACCCGAACAGGGAAGAGGGATGGGTGGTGACTGCCATCACAGACTGCACATCTGGAGTTCTGCATTTCTCCCATTTACTGTAGTAAGTGTTAAATGTACAGTTACTTAGGATGGTCACTGCCAAACTCTACAGTGTTAGCTGCTTGATGCACACATCTCCTGATCCATGCTAAGCACCCAGAGCTCCTTGCTGCAGCGCTCAGGGTGAGGAAGCGAATGCATAAGAAGCACTGCATTATGGAGAGAGCAATAATATGCAGAACGTTTAAAGGAATATGAACTTCCAGGTCAGCAGCTAAGCAGGATGGGAGGCCGGTCCTCTTTCTCTTTGATTTTCCTCAATAGCAAAATGAACCCTGTGACAGTGAATGACAGACCTGCTGCTTGTTACGCCTCTGGCTGGGCCGATGGCGGGCACGGCTCTGCAGGTGGGCAGGGTGAAATTTCAGTGCTGGTATCTGTGTGTTCCCTGTGAAACATTATGTGTGTCTGTAAGGATGGAAGTGGTGACAAAGTCAGACGTGTCAGTAGGAAACATTTCTTCTCCAGAGAGCGGCCAGGAGCTCCATGGAGGTGTTCAGAGTGGGGATGTGGCACAGAGGGGGTGGGCAGTGGGACTGTGGGGTGGGTGGGGTTGGGGATCTCAGAGGGCTTTTCTAGCCTGAATGGTTCTGTGATTGTATGGCTCTATGATCCTGTTGTTGGTTCCCAGGAGCAGAACCTGGCACTCTGCTCCTCCCTCTGCTTCCCTTCCTCTGGGAGCTGCAGAGAGCAGTGAGGTCACCTCCCAGCCTCCTATTACATGGACTCACAGAATCATAGACCGTGGACTTGGCTGGATGGGACATAAAAACCACCTATATCTAACTCCTTACAGTTCATCTAGTTTCCGGCCTTCTCTCCTCCACGGAGAGGCTGAGGATGTTGGGTTGTTTAGCCTGGAGAGAAGCTGGTGTGTTGCAGTGAAGCAGCCAGCTCAGCTCAGCTCCTTCAGAGCCTGGCACTGCTGGGCAATTGAATCATAGAATCCTAGAATGGCCTGGGTTGCAAAGGGCCACAATGCTCATCCAGCTCCAACCCCCTGCTATGTGCAGGGTCACCAACCAGCAGACCAGGCTGCCCAGAGCCACTTCCAGCCTGGCCTTGAATGCCTGCAGGGATGGGGCATCCACAGCCTCCTTTGGCAAACCTCCAATTGGGTGTGAAATCCACCCCTCTGTAGCACGGAGCAGCACACTGAGCACTGCTCTGCTCAGCACATGGACGCACAGTGGATTCCCTCTGTCAAATTAACGTACACAGATGCCCCGAGGAAGTGGTGGTTTGGTGCCTGGTTGATCGTAATGTCTGTTGTTACAGTGGATTCCTTCACCCAGGAAAGGCATTAAAATATATTTGCATTCCTTATTTCCAGCTGCAAACAGCTCGAGTGAGGAAAGCAGCGGAGGTGGTGGGGGTGGGAGGTGCAGAAGGAGGGCTGGGGGGGCCCCTCCTGCCCCATGGCACTGCCCGGCTCTGTGCACGCTGTGATGTGTGGGCATCGGGCTGTCCCACCACGGGGAAGCACACATTTTTATTTCTCGGATATTTCATGTCCTGTTTGTCTTCACCACCTTACCCGTGCATTTTACTGGAATATGTGCAGGAAAGCAGAGAAAAGAAGCATTGGCTCTGCCTCCACCTGTGCCAGGTCTGGCTGCTGAGAGCGCAGCGCAAACCCTCCTGTCAGGGCCCAGCTCTGTGGTTCTGTGCCTAATGGATGTGTGCAGACAGCTGTCTTGTTCACTTCCACTCGTGCTCTTCAGGCTGTGGCTCGTGGCCTTTCTGGGAAGGGATGTGCACAGAAATGTGATTCCTGTCTCCCTCCTTGGCTCTCTCTCAGTGACATTCGCTAACTCAGGAGCTGCTGTACCAGATAACCATCAGCTTTCAATAGGGTCTGTGAAGGATGTTTTTGTCTCTCTAGCAGCAGTGGTTGAGTTCCCCCTTTAATCTTCTATTAATGTTCCACACTGGGAATTTCCTCCTTTGAACTCAGCTGTTAGAGAAAAAATTCATCTCACTGCATTCATCCGCGGTGTTCCTGAAGCGGCAGCATTCAGCTGACGCTCAGTTTTACTCAGCGATGGCGCAGCAGGGACGTAAAACCTCAGCCAGACACTTCTCTGGGCACTTAGCATTTATTCTGACTGGAGCATCTCCTGCAGGAAGAGATATCCCAACTTTCTTTGCCCTCAGTGTGGTGGAGGCTGCGAGGCTGTCCCGGCAGCTGCAGAGCACACAGCTGCAAGGCCAGGGTGTGCAAAATGGGGCTGAACGGGGCAGTCCCATACAGCATCACTAAGCCAACAGGAGGTACTGAGGGCTGTAAGGACGTGCACGCAGTGTGAGCAGTGCCCAATGCACCTGGCTGATCCGTGCCTTCCCGAAGTCTTTCAAGGATTAAAGCTGGGAACTGGTTTTCCAACCTGGCATTCCGGTGTTTCTTCCCACGTGTCACATCTAAGGGAGTTAGATAAACGTGGGATTTCTTTTGTTCAAGAGACCACAGCTGTGTGATACCTCCTTCTTCTGGGCTTCGTTTACCAGCGGAAATATAATGAGCAATCATGGCTGCTACTCTCCATTCTCAGATCTGCCATTTCCCAAATATTTGTGTTTTCTTTCCTTACTTGCAGACTGACTTTTCTCTTCTCCTGTATGTTGAGCTTTCTTGTTTTGCCAGAAACCTTCAATTTCTGGACATGAGCATGAGGAGGTTCCTGGTTTTTAATTAATGAAGAGGCTTCCTGAGGCCTGATGGTCGGCTGGGGGCACTGGGGACGTGAGGGAATGGCCTTGGGTTGCACCAGGGGAGCTTTGGGATGGATGTCAAAAGAGCTTCATCATGAAGAGAGTGGGTGGGCACTGGAAGGGGCTGCATGGGGAGCGGAGGAGCCCCCATCCCTGGGGATGTCTGGGAGTTGTGTGGCCCTGGTGCTTAGGGACGTGGGTTAGTGGTGGATGTGGGTGAGGTGATGGTTGGGCTTGATGATGTTAAGGGTCCTTTCCAGCCTGAATGACTGTGTGGTTCTATGATTTCTTCCCCTGCCTGCATTGCAATTCCTTCTGAAAGCTGTGCCTGATCCACTTCCAGCACTGCAGAACATTTCCAGAAACCACTCTCATTTTGTGTCAGTTTTGTTTGCAGTGTGAACAAATGGGGCGATGCCCCAGAGCTGTGCTGCCTGCGGGTGTGGGTGGGCTTCACAGCACTGCGCTGGGCTGGAAAAGGCCCTTCTGTGCTACATCTGCTCACACACAGCCCAGAGTGGACATTCCCATGTCCATTTCCAGCTGTGAGAGCGGAGCAGAGCGCACTGCTGCTGCCCCATGGCCGTGTGCTCTCTGCGCTGTGCTGTGCTCCTCGCTCTGCTCCGTGTGCTCACGCTGTGTTTGTGCCTTCTGCAGAGGCACCTGAATGTTTCTGCTTACTTTTTTCCCGAGACAAAATCAATATTTGTTAGATGCAATTATGAGGAATGATGGATGTGCTGCTGGCGGGATGAGAGCATGAAAGATAATAGTGAGGCACAGGCCTGTTCTTAGTGAAAGAGAGGAGGCACAAAACAAACTGGCCTGAAAAATCCCCTCCCAGATAGGAACAAACAACCAGGAAGCATTTCGGGTGCCGGTGTGACGTGGAGCTGACACCCTGCTCAGGGGCACGAGTGGACAAGGGGAGTAAACGGGAGCCGAGAGCATCCTGCTGCTGCTTCTGCATGCACGTTTCTCTGATGCTCAAACAGGGTTTTGTTGGTGCGAGCTCAAGGTTAAACCTTTCACTACACGGAATTAGCTGGTAAGAGACAAAGTGCAGATCAGCAGGGATAGGGGATGATCCACTTCACAAAGCGCTTTCGGTTACAGTACCTGGAGATAGATCAATATTTTATATTTGCCTTTGAGCTAAGCTTATTTTCCTTTGTCGCTGAGGAGATGCTCACTTGTGTCTTCTACCAGAACATTAAGCTGTTCTCTCCTGATAAACTGCAGTACAAACACCGGTGCTTTCCAGGGGCTGCTCCATCATGCAGGAGCATGTCCGTCCCTCTGATGAACAGAGAAATCCCAACGATGTCACAGGACTGGCCATAGAAAGGTTGGGTTGGAAGGGGCCCTATGGACCGCCTGCTCCCGCCCTCTGCCCAGGGCTGGGTGTCCCACAGCTGGGGTTTTGATACCCCACATTGGTATGTCTTGATGGTTTGGAGGGTTACAGACCTGTGTTGGCAAGTGGTAGATGTGGCACTGGGGGACGTGTTGGTGGGCAAGGGGGTGGGCTGGGCTTGGGGGTCTTGGGGGCTTTTCCAGCCTTAATGACTCTGATTCTATGGTATTTGTGCATTCTTTCAGTAAAAACCATGCATAAATACCGCACTAAGTACTCTCTGAGGTATAAGATAGGAAGTTAGAAGAAGACACAAACCGATGATGTTTTGGGTGCAGGAGCGCCACCTGTCTGTCCCTCCGGACACTGAGCCCACGGCGCCTTTATTCTAATCAGTAACAATAACGATTTAATGTCGTGCTGTCCCATGATGGCACAGTGCCTGGCTTTGGGCCGCTGGGATGGCCCGGCCCCATGTCCTGTGCTTGCCTCTTCCCAGGGCTGCCCGGAGCCACATCATTGTGGTGCAGCAGCATCCAGGGTGTATTTGCATGTGAACTGGGTTTCCAGCTCCCATATCAGCAAGCGCTGCAATTTCTTACTCAATTGTGTACATGTTTAGTGAGTCGAAGACAAATCCACTCACAGTTGTGTTTCTGTTCAGCCTCACAGCCTCAGCACAGTAAGTCCTGCAGAACGCCGTTTAGAAGTTTTTGCAAAGCAATTTTTTTTCTGAATTTTTCCTTTTCTCTTTAGATGATGGCTTCTACCGAACAGGAGGAAGGATGTAAATGCTTTCTGGTGATGTTTGGCTCTTTAAGCCTGATATCAGAACATTTGGGTGCACAAAAACCAGTGTTGGCCATGCTGCTGGGGTGCTGCCGGGGGTCACTGCCCACAGCTGCTCCAATAAAGCCTTATGGGAGGTGTCTGCTGAGGCACTGTTTGATATATATTTGTACTAACATGTATTAGCTGATCTGATTGAGAAGTCAGCCTTCCTTTTCAAGACAAATCTTTCAATGTTTTGAGAAGAAAAATCTTAGTGTATTGCATTTGTTAGAGCCGAAGTATGCTCATGTGACTTCACATCTAGCTGTATGCTACCAAAAAGGCATCAAAAACCAAACACAGAAATAAACCCATTCCAGTATATATTAATGGCAAGGGAAGGAAGGGCTGAAACACCCATCTGCGGGCAGCACACAGCCCACAGCACGAGGCTGGGGCAGGAGTCCCCATGGGCTGCCCTCCCTGCTCTGCTCTCCACATGGCCATGTAGGCACAGTGGGACAGGGGATGTAAATGCAATGCAGACATGGATGGAAACGATCTGCTCCTGATGTCTTCCCTCTCCTCTGGAGTGATGCATCTCCTTCTCTCCGTGCCTCAGTTTGAAAGCTGTCACACACAGTGGGCAGCAGTAGATTGTGCGTAGGCTGATGTCCTCACTGCTGCTCAGCGGCACCTCTGGGGCTCCAGCAGGCTGCACTCTGTCCAGGGGAAGGTGTAGGACCACATAACAAAAGGGGGATCATTTTCAGAGAAGCTCTGATGGCACAAACAGGGACAGCAGGCTGTGATGCTCAATCTCTGTTTTTGGTCTCAGCTTTTTGTTGACCACCATCTCTACATGTGTGCGTCTGTGGCAAAGCTCACGGGCGTGGTTTAGAACAGAAAGCTGCAATGAGCTCTGAAGCCAACAGCACTGAAACCACCGCCTGAGAATCGCTGTTGGTGTTGGTGGAATGGTGGCACTGTCTGTAGGGGACTCACAGCTTCAGCTTAAACTGACAGTAATGTCCATTAAGGACTTGGGCATGCATGAAATGAAAATGTCAAGAGCTCTACGTTGTGCTGTAAAGCCATGGGAGCGTGGCTGTTCTCCAGAGGAGCAAAGAGAGCAGCGGTGGCTCTGATGCTTTCCTTCCAATTAAAAGCATTTCCTGCCAGCCATGGCCCAGGAAGCAAAGCTCTGCAAGAGCTGAGAGCTGCTCCAGAAAACACTGCGCTTTGTGAAGCTGTAGAGCTGAGTGCAAACTACAACAGAGAGCAAGCTGAATAATGCAAACAGAAAGATGGCACTTCCCCACAGGGATGGGGAGCAGATGGAGCTTACACGACTCATGAAAACAGAAAGATGCGCACACTGAGTTTGATCCAACTCTGCTGATGTCACCCAGAGTTTCCTTTTGACTTCAGAAGTGGCAGATCCGGTCCTTCCAAGGCTTCTCCTGTTTGTTTGGGTTTAGAAGAAAACATCTCCTCTGCCAACCGCTCTGTATTATGTGAGGAGAGACTGGGTGTATGATGGATATGTTATGTCCAGGTAGATCTTTCTCTTCTATCATGAGCAACTGATTGTTTTCAAAGAGGTAACACCCACAGCCTAAGGGCCTAATGCACCCTGGGGCTCTGGGACAGCCCCTTGTGATGCAGTGCTGTGTAGAGGTCTCTTAACTCTTAAAAAGGAGAAAAAGGCATAAATGTACGCGAGGTAAAACCGATCAGAAGCGTCATGAAAAACTAAGAGAAGTTGGGCAGTGGAATGGAGAAACCCACCTTTAGGCACTGCTTCCAGCCTTGGCGTTGCCTGTGGGCAGCCTGGATGGCCATCAGCTCCAGGTGAAGCCTTAAATCCTCTCCTTTCATTGCTTGCTTCCTTGGTCTCCCTTTTTCTCCCCACCCTTTTGCTCTCTTTTCTCTCTTTTCCACTCCTCCTTCAAACAGAGGTGGTACAGAGAAATAAGGAAACAAATGCAAAGTCGGTGTTATTGCATTCAGTGTTGGCTCTGAAGGAGTTGGCTGCATAGGAAAGTTATTTTTAAGAACTATTTATTTAGGTTGTTACTGTGGATGTTCTCTTGCACATCCAATTAAAAACCACGCTTTGTGTAATTTATAACCCCAAAAATCAATTTCATCTGCGAGCGTTTTGTGTTTGGAATTCTAGCATTAGGTGTGAGACTTGGCAGGCGAGGTGAGGGGAAACCATGGCAGCAGTGGTGGTGTTTTCTGAGGGGCTGGGGTGTTGTTTTCTAACCACCAGACCAGGCTGCCCAGAGCCACATCCAGCCTGGCCTTGAATGCCTGCAGGGATGGGGCATCCACAGCCTCCTTGGGCAACCTGTTCCAGTGCGTCACCACCCTCTGGGTGAAAATCTTCCTCCTAATATCCAACCTAAACCTCCCCTGTCTCAGTTTAAAACCATTCCTCCTTGTCCTATCACCATCCACCCTCGTAAACAGCCGTTCCCCCTCCTGTTTATATGCTCCCTTCGAGTGCTGGAAAGGCCACAATGAGGTCTTCCTGGAGCTTTCTCTTCTCCAAGCAGTGAAGTTGTGGGATCATCTCTGAGGGAGAAGAGGCAGCACTGTGGCACTGTGGCGCTCAGCTGCTCTCTCCCATCTCCATGAGGAAGGCTCACCCACCTCCTGCTGCCACTTCCATAGCACCAGCAGTTTCTCTGGGCCAGCACCTGGATGGAGCTGTGCGTGCTGTGGTCCCACAGCTGCGTCTGCAGTGTTGTGCAGGACCCCAGCAGTGTTTCCGTGTCTCAGCTGCTGGGCATTGCTGAGTGGCAAAGAAAGAGTGGGAGTTGTGTGCTTGGTGTGCAGCTGGAACTGGGAGCCTATAGTGATGCTGAACAGCGTGTAGTGTACATGGAGCATGGACAGCCCTGCCTCAGTGCAGATCTGGGCGAGCTCTGGGCTGTGAGGGTGATGATGTGCTGGTGAGAGATGGCACGACCCCACTGTAGTGTTCATCCATCATTGTCCTGACAGGTCTCAGTCAGCTGTCAGCTCAGGCCAGCTTGGCACATCTTCCATCAACTTAACAGACAAAACAATCCCAGCACTTCTGGTTTGCTCTCTCTTGCCTGATCTTTTTTTCCCATCCAAATAAAAAAGTGTCTCTCCCAATGCAGGCTGCACCTCCCTGTGACTGCTCTCCCTGCACAGAGCTCTCCCCTGCAGCCCCTGCTCAGCAGTGCCATGCATATGACAGCTCCATCCTGCTCCTTCCCCATCCTCTGCTTATTAGAGAAGACACAGAGACCTCTATCACGTGGAGGAGGAAAAGCGAGAAGGTGATTGTGAGAGGAGCACAGCACATTTTTTGCCTTGGTTTGAGTACAGTCTTTTTTCTGTGCATAAATGACGCCTCTCTGCCCATCCAGTTTGCACCTCCGGTGCTGCCTTTACTTCCTGATGGCAAAAATAGCTGAGAACCTCTTGTTGATAAAAGACCTAAAAAAGAGCGGCAGTGGGAGTGCGACTGCCCTATTTTTGGTTAATTAAAACAGGAACATTTCCTCTGTTTCCAGCCCTTTGTGGTTTTTTCTTTCCTTCCAAAACACCAAACTTCCAGCATTAGAAGCACACCTTAAGAAGCACATGGCCCAGCTGCTCCCATGAGGGGGACGCACACAGCACTGAGCACCCCAGGGCAGCGCCTCACTCCCACCTGCCCCTCTGCTGGTGGGGGCAGAGCATTTCTCTAAGGGCCCAAACTGTCCCTTGGTTATAAAGCTGATTTTCACCCAGAGGGTGGTGACGCACTGGAACAGGTTGCCCAAGGAGGCTGTGGATGCCCCATCCCTGCAGGCATTCAAGGCCAGGCTGGATGTGGCTCTGGGCAGCCTGGTCTGCTGGTTGGCGACCCTGCACATAGCAGGGGGTTGGAACTGGATGAGCATTGTGGTCCTTTTCAACCCAGATTCTATGATTCACCACGTAATCTGGCACCTGACCCCAGATCAGCCGACCCTCCCATCAACACAGGGCTGGGGAGCCTCGCAGCAAGTGATCCTAACAGGAGGCAGCACTTGGCGGTCTGTTGGAGGAGTGCTGCAGATTTGCTGTCACAGTAGCTGACTGCAGCTCTCCTTGCCAGCATCTTGCTACCCAGATGGTCTTTCAGCTGCAGTTGCATCGAAATGGGAGCCCAGGTGGCTGCAAAGCAGCTCGGAGCAGAGGGGCTGTGAGGCTGAGGATCTGCCTGGTGTGCCCAGTGCTGGGCTGGCCTGGCGCTCCGTCAGCTGCCCGGAGATTTGGGCTGATGCACGCACACACCAGTGCTGCTTTGGCAATTTTTAATGGGTTTGTGCCAAACTGGCAGGCTTTTATTTTGGCCTTTTCTTTTTTCCTGAAAGTAAACAAAGCAAAGAAGGAAGGTATTGCTCGATAAGGAACAGTCCTTCTGTAGAGTGAGATGTGGAAGGTGTTCCCTCGAGCATCAGGTCCCATGTCAGACTTCAGCAAGCTTCAGCAGCGGGGTGGGCAATAAAACTGCTCAGCCACAGAGGAATTAGTAACAAGGTGATGAGAAGAAATGAGGTCCGAGGCTTCAAAAGGAAAAATCTGTGTTTCAAATCGGAAACACACGTCTGGATAATAGGGCTGTAAAGAGGACTTTTAAGGTTTCCTTTCTCCTGTACCCACACACTCCTGCAGAGAGCCGGCGCTGAGCTGGGCAGGGGGGGCAGGGGAGGCTTCTGAGGAGGTGGGATTTCTGTCTTCTGTGTGTTTTCAGTCGACAGCTTCAGATGAGTCATTTTCTTATGACAAACAGCAATGCTATTAACGACACTCCGCAGAGCAGAACAGGAACCATTCATTGGTCCTCATTGTGCTCGGGGAGGAGGAAAATGAGTCCTTACGGTGCAACATGAGGGACATCTCATGGGTGTGTGCAGGACAGGGCTGCAGGGCACACTGTTACATGTGGCTCTAATGGTGGCATCAACTCAAGCATCGCTGCGAAGAGAGACGGTCACATCTCTCAGACAATTCCTTTGGAAGAAAATTGCAAGTTTCAGCCTGGGGACTGATGAACAAAATGAAACAGCTTGACTGGAAATCTAGAAAACAGACATTACGAACAGAAATGCTATCAAATTGTTGAAAATACGTAGTTTTACAACAGCAGAGAAGTTTCCCCCACCATTTACATCTCAGGGCATCGGCAGAACTTTGGTGCCTCCTGTAGGACCTGCAGTCTGGGAGAAGCCCTTCGTGCCACCACGCAGTGGCCTTTCCTCTTCACTCAGGTTTTCTTCCTCTGATTTAGAGAAGTTTGGCTGGTCAGACATTTTCCTACACAATATAATAATTATGTGAATGCATGCATGGTGCCTGTGATTACCTTAATGCCATTTACATTTGAATGTGGTCAAATGTTCACTTCTTTGGCATTCTACAACCAATTTTGAAAGAAAACCAAGGATGGCTCTATGGAAGGAGATAGGCTGAGCACCCTTCCAGCAAGATGCATTAAATCAGAATTGAATATTGTCTTTATTCTCAGGTATCTTGTATGACAAAGCCTTCTCTCTGCTGCTCCCAGGAGAACAGGCATTCATTCCAGTCAGGTCTTCCTCGTGCTCTCTCCAGCCCAATATATTATAAGAGTTCCAAAAATAATGAGGGGAGACTCTTATATCTGCAGAGAAAGACAACGCAGCAGGAAGAAATGGCCATAGAAAATTTGTCAGAAGGGCAATTTCCAGCTAAGGAACACAGTCATATTAATCTGTGATCTGACATCCAAGCGCAGTCGCTGCTTTCTCACCGTTCAGCTCTGCGTGTCCCGAGGCTGTTATGGATTTAATGCTCGTGTCTTTGAAAAACCAAAGAGAAACACGGTAAGTGTAGAGATGTCACAGGCGTAGGGCCTTTGTGAAGGTACATCCGCACATCCCTGCCCTGGGATCTCCCCGGTGTGCACGCAGCCGTCGTGCAGACTCAGCCCAGTGCTTCATGAGCTCCCCTCTCTCAGGTACACCCAAGACAACAGCATAACCTTAACCTAAGAGGGACTGACTCTGTTTATTCAAATGTTTAAACTCATCTGTTTCATCAGCAATGAACATTTGGACAAAAATTAATTCCTGGAAATCATTTCCTATGTGAAAGCATTTGTTTAAACCCAGAGACTGAGCCAAGCCAAGCATGGCGGTGACTGATTTGGAGTAATGTTAGTTTTCAAAGTTGAGAAACATTTTGAGCCTAATCCTTCCAGTATCTACTCTGCATCCCATAGGGCTGTTAGCCCTGGGGAAGGCTTAACCCTGCAGGAATTTGTGCAGTGCTCGGAGAGTAACTCTCCTGTTCACACTCTCCTTAATAACGCGGGCAGCGATGCAGAAGAGTAGGATTATTCCAGACAGCTCCCAAGAAAATGCTCGTACATGCTAATGAGGAAACACTGAAGCAGTGGCGTTGCTCAGTCTGGAGGCAAGAATCCCAAGGAGAGACACGAGAAGTCTTTGATTATGTAGAAGCAAATTGCACAGAGCAAAGCGCTGCACCACTACCCACGTCCACTCAGGGCAGGGCAAACTGGGATAGACTTACATTACAGCAGAGGAGGATTCTGAAGTTATTCATGAGTGTTTTCTGCCATATTTAAGGAACTCGGGCACTGGCACACATTGCCCATGGGGCTGCAGCTCTGTGTCGCTGCCTGCAGAGTGGGCTGGGAAACACAGACCTGTACAACCCCAGTGTGGATATGGGGTTCCAGGGATGGAAGTCCCTTTTGTCCCTTGTCCTGCTGATATCCGACAAGTTTCTCCTCATTTTTGCTATATGTTTAGTAATGAAAAGTGATCTGAGATTAAAAGATCCTTAAGTCATGTCAGTCTTAATTACTAAAGATATGGGACAGCCCAAGAGGCTGCCATCCCTGCTGCACAGATGGGGAAGCAGACGCAGCAGATCCAATGCTCAGAGCAAACGGGGCTGTGCTTCCCAGGGAGCCCAGGGGTGCTGACTGCTCTGCTGCTCCCTACAGCCACACACATCTACTTTCCTGCTCCTACCTCTGCAGAGCAGTCCCTCACTCACCGCCCAGGAAGGGCCTTCTCCTCCTTGCAGTGATCTGAAAGCTCTCCTCCCAAACAGAGGAGTAAATGAGCCCAATGGGAAGGAGAAGTCAAAGCCTACAGCAAGCAGAGGATAATTTCTTGTGAATGGTAGCAAAAGGAAAAACTACAGAGGAGCCCAGAAAGTGGGCAGCGCTGCTGTTAGTGGGGTGTCTGCTGAAGTGCAGTCTTGGGAGGTTGGTATACAGCATATTTTTTGTTGTGACAATGTACCAATAGCAGTTACAAATGTTACATTCTTAAAACTCCATTTTTGCAGACATCCTCCCAGCTTTAACTGCTTGTTTTATTTGGCTTCCTTTCTTGGAATTATATGAGGTAAATTGGTGCTTTATACCTTCCTGGAATGGCTGCCCCAGGAGCATCCGTTTCCCCTCAGTGCGTGAGCCACGCCTGAGAATGATGAAATGATGGTGATGATAATGATGAAAATACCAATAAAAGAGTACAAAGGGAGCTATTCTGCTGAATGTCTTACAGGGAACAGGTTTGAGGAAAGCCCCAGACTTCTGCAGCACCTCGAGAAAGGCAGCAGCTGTGCTGAGCATCTCTTATACATATTTGGCTGGCTGATAGGAAGAAGATGGAGTGTGTGAGGAAAACACCCAGAACTGCAGGAGAAGCACTCTGCGGTTCCTGAAGACCTGAGCTGAGCAGCACTGTGGCTCTCACTGCTCTGCTGAGCGCTGTGCTGTGTGTTTCTGCTTCGTGCAGCCTCGGTGGAAGAGCAGGCTGAGCAAAACTCTCCGTCCTCTCCACGTAGTGCCTTTCTTCCACTTTTCATGATGCACGGATTTCCTCAGCTGATGCTGAGCACCCATTTCTTGCACTTTCCCACAGCACTTTCCCACAGGGCTGTGAGTAGGGAAGAGGAAAGCCAATGAGATGTCCATGCACAAGTGGACAAGTGTGCTGGTGGTTTGTTTTGGAAGCTCCGCAGAGCAGAATCTGTTAATGCAGCTCTGTAGCAGTCTCTGTGGTCCCATTCCCAATAACAGCTGCTGCTAAGGGTTAATTGGTATAGAAAGGAGGTGATGTCACCTCACCATTGCAGGCAGTGCACCCGGGCTGGCACAGCAGTGAGTGCCAATGCCTGCACTCAATGCAGGAGTGCAGAGTGCAGCCATCTCCATTGGAAGTGCTCACACTCCTGCAGAGGCTCTGAAAGCTGCTCTCATCAATCTCTGAGCTGATGAAAGAGGCACCACGGTAACTTCAGATCCAACAAGACTGGGGGGTTAGGAGTGGGCTGTGCCCCAGAGGGCGGTGGGCATGGCCCCGGGCTGCTGGAGCTCAGTGAGTGCTGGACACTGTGCTCGGCCATAGGCTCCGGGGTTGGGTGCTGCTGTGTGGGACAGGGGCTGGTGACCCCTGGGGGGCCCTTCCAGCTAGATTCTATGATTCTCTAATTCTTAGTAAGGTAAGCAAGACAAAAGGATCAGCACAAGTACATCTAAACAGCCTCCGAAACTGCTGAACTCACTGGAATAACCAGACATGCTCCAACAGTCACTGGTCGTGATGGAGGGAATATGTATAGCACAGCTTGTGCAGAGCTTCTTCATCTGAAACGAAGTAAAACTCTTTGGTTAGCACAGCACAGCCCTGGCTGCAAAAAAGGCTGAGGCAGTGTTGGGCTGAAATCTGTTGTTTGCTCCCAGAGCCCTTGTTGTGTGCTGTCATCTATTTGCTGACTGAGCACACAGCTTGAGGGCCATACCTGCGTGACAGCCTCTGAGATCCTGCTGAGCCCTTCATGTCATTGGGATACACGTGAGGTAACGGGACCTCCATCCAGTTCATCTTCTGCTTCTGCATGAGTTTTTTGTAAGTTGCTGTAAAAGGGACAAAATAGGTTTTCTGATTGAATTTCCTCCATCCTTGCCTCCTCTGGCTCATCAATCAGCCAAACTAGGAATCCATCCTGTATGGATTAGAAGCAAACTGACAGTAGTAAATACATCAAAGACACAACAGCACCTGGTGGGTCTGTGATGCGTGTGATGAGGTGATCTGATGTTATTGGGAGATTAATTTTATTTTATTAAAATCAGAACTCGTTATATCAGATCACTTTGTGGAAGTGGCTGCCCTGTGGATTAGAGGCAGACTGCACTCAGGTATTTGGAACTTAATTTGGGATTTTATTCCCTACCACAGACAGGAATATCACTAGTGGGGGATTTCATGGATAAAGATACACTTCCAACAAACCACAGTGCCTGCAAAGACCTCATTATCCCATTATGTGCTGTTCTCTCCTGGAGGAGCTGCACACTGATGCTCATAGAATCACAGAATGGCCTGGGTTGAAAAGGACCACAATGCTCATCCAGTTCCAACCCCCTGCTATGTGCAGGTCGCCAACCAGCAGACCAGGCTGCCCAGAGCCACATCCAGCCTGGCCTTGAATGCCTGCAGGGATGGGGCATCCACAGCCTCCTTGGGCAACCTGTTCCAGTGCGTCACCACCCTCTGGGTGAAAAACTTCCTCCTGATGTCCAACCCAAACCTCCCCTGTCTCAGTTTAAAACCATTCCCCCTCGTTCTATCTCTATCCACCCTTGTGAACAGCCATTCCCCCTCCTGTTTATACGCTCCCTTCAAGTACTGGAAGGCCACAATGAGGTCTTCCCGGAGCCTTCTCTTCTCCCAGCTGAACAATCCCAGTTCCCTCAACCTTTCCTCGCAGGAGAGCTGCTCCAGCCCTCTGATCATCTTAGCGGCCTCCTCTGGACCTGCCCCAAGATCTCCACGTCTTTCCTGTGCTGGGGGCCCCATGTTGGTGCTCATGTCAGAAAACGCTGCCTCTCCCCCCCCTCATTGCCCCCTCCCCACCTGGTGCCTCGTGGCTCTGGGGGCTGTGAGCCATGCTGGACATGTCCTGCAGCTCACAGGGAACCTCTGCTGCTGCATTCCCCACTTTTTGGCCGAGGATCCAGCAGGCGATGCAGAGCTCAGCACTGTGCCATGGGCAGCCCAGAGAGCCACTCAGCTCATCCTGAAGTTACATTTCTTTCTCTTTTTTTTTAAATTAAATGAATGCTGTCAGTCTGTCACTTTGGATGCATCATTTTTATGGCCTATAAACCTATAACAAGTCAATAATTCCTTGGTATACTCCTTGTTTGCACTGCAGCTACCACGTCCTCCACAAATCCAGACCTAGCTGAAGCTGGTGCATTCCTCAGGCCCCAGAACCTGCCCCAGCTGCAGTGTGTTAGAGCAGGCTGAGCATAGAGAAGTGGGGCAGTGCTGCAAGGAGACCTCACAGCAAACAGGTGGGCTGAGAGATGGAGGTGTGGGTGGAGAGTAGGGGCGAGGGGGGGCCATGGGTAGGTGGCTTTCGGACTGGGGGTTGGTATGGTGAGATTCAGTGGGATGCTTTGGCAGAGTACTGGCAGAGTAGGATTTATTTTTGTATGAAGTCTTGAACAAGATGGAGCTGAAGCTGTTTGCTCTGTGCTGTGCTCGGTGGTGCCCAGCCTGCAGGAACAGGTAAGCCTTGGTCACACCCTTTGTCCTCATCACCCAATCTGAGATTTCTTACTACTGATTAAGCACTACCACTGAGGTTAAGAGCTGTTTGAGCTCCTCTGTTTGTTTGTTGCTGGGTTGATAACTTCCAAAATGCTCCATGTAATTACGAACGTGGATGTATGGAAATCAATCTGGGCAGCAGAATTCCAACACAACAAAATCTATTTCAATAAAGCCTTTCCCTTGTCACTGTTAGCAGCTCCCATATCTCTTGGTAGGACACGAGTGTCTAAGAGCACCATGATGTCTTGCACCAAACCTGCAGTCATTTCCCTCACTGTGAGCCTGGCAGCTCATCTACCTGGCAGTCTCTCAGCTAACTCTGCCTGCCCGCTGCCAGCAGTGTCTGAGGGGCTGTGGGGGTCAATGCCTGGCTGTCCATCCTGGGGCTGCTCAGCCCACGGTGCTCAACCACAGCATCACCTGAGCACTGGGGACAGCAGAACGTCTGGTGTAGGTGGTAAATGTGCATCATCCTTAGCCGTGTGTTGGGCTGGTAGAGATTTTGTGCTGTCCAAAGCATGAACATACAGCGAGGCTTCGTGTTGTTATTGTTGGTTTTCTTTCTAAATGTGGCTTTTAGAGATAGAAGAACAGCTTTTGGCTGAATAAATATTTTATTTTTGGTAACTTGTTGATACTCAGAATACAGATAAGGGCTCTGTGGTTGCATGTGATTTTGTCTGCCTTGGCTTCCCAGTGAGCAGGTTGCTGTGATTACTGGGCAATGGCTGCAGCCATGGCTCGGGACACAGCATGGTCTGCTCTGCCTGCTGCTGGCCCTTTGCATGTAGTGCATCTTGGTTAATGGGGAATTCTGCTGGATATTTGCTTTGTGACCCATGTTGAATCTTCCAGCAACTTCTAACCCACTCCGCCTTAACAGAAAGGCTACTGGGTCTTTCTGTTAAGGCCCAGTAAAGTCAACAGAATAATTGTTGCTGCAGTAACGTCTTGATATATCCCCTGCTGGAAGGAAGAGGAAGGGCTTGACAGGTTCTGCTGTACTCTGTCAGCAGTACTAACTGTGGTTAAGGATCAAAAGGCAACCACCCCCCATTCCATCCCACCAGCTGGTGTGCCCAGTGGCTGTGCTGGTGTGGGGGCTGGAAGGCGTTGCTCCTCTGCTCAGGCTGGAAGCATACGTTGACATAGAGCTGGGTGCAAGAATTGCTCAGTTTCAGGGCTGATGAGAAGACTGAAGTGAGAAGAGCAACACTGCTCTTAAGCAATGGTATTAGTTGAAGCAGAAGGTAGTTAAAATGTGATGTTTTGCACACAGGAACGAGCACTGGTGTCCCATTTCTCAGGGCTGGTTGAAATGAGGCAGTGCTGAAACAGCCGAGGATTTGGTGCTCTGCTCCTGGGCCTCTTCCAAAGAAGGGGTTTTGAGTTTCAGTCCGTTTATCCAAGAATTGATTCCTTTTTGTCTTGGGCAGATAAATGATCGACCTTTTAAGTCAGACTATCTGAAAGATTCTGGCACTATCAGTGCGCAGCAAGGCCTCGGTTACTCAGAAGCACAGCAGTGTCATGTTATCTACCATCTACTTTTAAGGTGGTTTTGCCTTGAAGTCTGCTTCTCTCAGTTTGTTTCAGTGGTTTTTGGAGACAGAGTTTG
The DNA here is from genome assembly GCA_016647715.1 of Pavo muticus. Taxonomy (NCBI): domain Eukaryota; kingdom Metazoa; phylum Chordata; class Aves; order Galliformes; family Phasianidae; genus Pavo; species Pavo muticus. The sequence continues at coordinate 669,125 of JACDJE010000048.1, forward strand.
AAATGGGGGCGGTGGAATCTGAGCTGGGTGCAGTGTGATCCTGTGCTGGGAGATGTGTCCTATGGATAACATGGAAGAACACATCTGTGTGGCTTTTCAAATGGCAAATCAAATAGAAAGAAAGCATTCCCATTCAATCCTTTTGTGGCACAGAGATCCAGCAGTCCTCGGAGCCTGACCTGCATTGCTGAGCGTGTCTTGATTCAAGCCAATGGTAGCAGCTCAGCTATTCTGTATCAAGTACCCTTCACAGCTCCCTGACTGTATTAACAGTGAGGGTCTCAGAAGTCAATAAAACTGTGGCATTTCATAGAACCATAGAATGGCCTGGGTTGAAAAGGACCACAATGATCATCTGGTTTCAACCCCCCTGCTACGTGCAGAGTCGTCAGCCACCAGACCAGGCTGCCCAGAGCCACATCCAGCCTGGCCTTGAGTGCATCCAGGGATGGGGCATCCACAGCCTCCTTGGGCAACCTGTTCCAGTGTGTCACCACCCTCTGGGTGAAAAACTTCCTCCTGATATCCAACATAAACCTCCCCTGTCTCAGTTTAAAACCATTCCCCCTTGTCCACTTCTGAGGTCTTATTCATACCACAAGGAGAGGCCAAGGGAAGGTGAGGCTGTGCCTGAGCGCTAAACAGCCCCAAAGTCATCTGCAGCGTTTTCTTTCCTTCCCTCATGTTCATTTAATTTGTACAAGGAAAACTTTTGAGTGGATTCAAGCTGTTGGTGGTAATGCTTGATCTTCAAGAGCACATCAGGCAGCTGTGCTGTGCTGAGGGGCTGTGAATTGGCCAGCAGCCTCACTGCACATCTTCGTGTTGATTAAACACCGGGCCATCTGATGGTGCTCTGAGGCAGCCGCTGCGTAACCTCCCTTGCTTGCTGTCCGTATTATAATGATGTAAGTGTGAACTATCAGTTTATAAAGCTGAGATAAAGAAAACAGATGGGTGTAATTATGCAGAGTTTCTGGGAAATATTGAATAATATAGATTCTGTGGACTGGGTTAGGCTGCACAGCAATTAAATTTTAGCTTAGCGTAGCTGAAACAAAAATGATTATTATGGATTGGGAAAGGGAGCAGTTCTTTATTTTGCTGGCAAAGGGGGAACGACTAATTCAAATGCTTTCACAAGGAGCACTTTTAAATAGTTTTTATCCAAGATCATTCCAATTGGTATTACTAATAAATATCCTTAGAACTGTAGGTGATAATGGGCAAATAAGAGTTTGGGATGTATGTTTATGAGGAAACAGCTTGCAAAGGGGATGACACTGCATGGAGCAGGGTTTGGAGCTGGGGAGGACTACGAGCTCACTCCATCCTGGAGCTTCTGGGAGGGAGCGGTGGGCAGAGCCTTCCTGGCACCCCTACCCAAGGCACAGCTGTTGGGAGAAAGCAGAGATCCCTGTCTGTGCTGGCAGCCCAGCGTGCAGAGAAGTGCCTCTGTATTGCTGCGGGGTGCCTACAAAGCCTTGGTGAAGCTCAGAGGTGGTTCTGCACGTGGTTCAGCACGAAGAGCAGCACCTCATTGATGCTGCTTTGCTGCTGCTATGGCTTCTCTCCTTTCCTGCTGTCCCCTGGGCAGGCATCCTCTCAGGCCTTACTTTGTACATAATGAAGCTTGCTCAGCTCTTAGAGGCACGGCTGTTGGAAAGCACTTAGGGCAGGTTTGCTTTGTGTAGTGACTGCAGAGCGGCGTTATTTCAAGCACTCGATCCAAAACGGTTTGATAAAATAGCTTTTTTTTTTTTTTTGCTTGCTTGGAGACAAAACTTCTATTGCAGCAAACAGAAATAAAATCAATATCCATGGAAATGACCTGCATTTTGGGATCCTGGGTATTGTTGATCTAATGCTATTTACTTAATGCCTTGGTAAACGTGTGGTTCGTCTGTCTCAATAGATTTTTGAAGAGAAGGGTAATATAGAAAACAGTATAAAATTCAAGTGAAGGTGTCTTAATCAACTCAAATAGCGATTGAACATGTCATAAGCTGAAGTCACATTTTATCATGCTGCTCATATTAATGCTGCAGGATCTTTGGTGATGGCTTCGTTAATAGTCAGGAGGGTTTTAGTGCAGAGATGTTCTGCCTTCCTGGCAGAATGTTCCCAAGACTCTGACCCAGTGCAGCCCTTAAGAAGTAATTTGGCTATTTTTAAGTGTTCTGTTTAATGTAGGTGCATGTGAGATGTCTTACCCTGAACTTTGTTATTACCCTGGAGGCTTCCTCTTCCATTTTGCTATAGTGTATGATGAAGCTACTCATATTTGCAGTCTTTGAGAAGGATATGGACCCAGATGTGGTGGTCTCAGGTTGGAGAGCGGGTCACCTTGGTGGGGGGGTCCCACACTGTGGAAAGGGTCCTTATGGCATCTGCCATTGGGATCACTGGGAGCGAGGTGTAAAACCTCTCCTGGGTTGTAGAGCCTGGCTGGTAGCTGCTCACTTCTTGGAGAATGGATGCCTTTCCACCAAGCACAAAATGAGCTTGAATAGTATGTTTTTTTCCTGTATTTATTTTATAAAAGGCAAAATGTACACTGGAGGATCAAGGATCTACCTTCAGTGAAAGATCTCTGACGAGGAGTTTGTAGATGTGTGCCTGCAGCTTCCATGGCAGTGGGAACAGTGAATGACAAACACCACATCTAAATGAGTGAATTTGCATTCGTACTTACTGAAGGCAATCTTGAAATGTCCTGAAGCAAGAGAGGTTTGTGTGAAAAAGAGAAATTAAGGTGACATCGGTAGTCAAAGCAACAGCTTCCTTAAGAGAAGCATCAAGTGCTGGGGGCAAAGCCAAGAACCTCAGTGCAGCATTTCCATGTGAAAAACACAGCCTGTGTGCTCCGACCAGCAGAGGGTCACCGAGCATCTCTGAGCTCAGCTGGAGACAACCTGGCTGATGGGTCACCTGCAGGGGCATGCACACACGTGGTTTCCCTATCTGGCAAAACCTGCCTTGTGTTCTGCTCAGTTCTAGCTTAGAGGTTGCTCTCCTCCACGACTTTCCTCGTCCACGACTTTCCTCCTCCTTGCTTGGCCTGGTGTTTCTTTGCTCAGCACAGTGTTTTATCATTGTCCTCTCATAACTGTTCTTTCTATGGCAGCAACGGACCTGACGGGTGTTTCAGAGCTGGGTACCTCTGGGAGATGGGGAGTGGGGAAACCTTCCCATGGGCACGGCTTTATGGCTGCTCTGACCAGCAGAGTGCTGAGCTGAGGCTGGTGAGCAAACACCAACTGCCTGATGCTCCTTTGCCAAACACAGCCTTCTAATTTCAAACACTTAAACATTCATAAATAGCCAATTACTTCAATGGAAAATCCCTGAACTCGGTGACAGATGGTCAATCGCACCTTGGATGAAAAGATAACCGTAAGAGTCAGAATGGAGCTCTCAGTGATGCTTTTTCCACTGACTCCTGTGATGCTTATTTGGGTCATGCTGAAAATAGCCCTCGCTAAAAGGTACACGAAGCATCTGCCAAATCGCGTCATCTGTCTCGGCTCTCCTAAATAAACATATTTGTACATCAAGGTTGCAAAGAAGTGGATGAAAGCAAATGTTCAGAGTTGGATCTCTGTGAAAATAAATAAATAAAGGTAGGTAAGCTGACCTCCCATGGGCCTGCTTTCTGTTGTTCCCCTTTGGTGGAAACCAACAACATAAGGGTAACTTCTGGATCTTTCCTGTGCTTCTATTCCAGGAGAACGCTGGGCTCCCTCTCCCTTGCCAATAGCTAAGAACAAATCACTCTGCAGAGGTAAAGCTCTGGGGTTTTGTTTTTGTTAACACTGTATCATCAGACGTTGATGGCCCTATTGTTGAAAGCAGGAAAACTGACCCTGATGTCACGCATCCTATAGTATAGAGAAGTTAAATTCACTGACCATCACAGCGTGGTTTGAGACTTGTTCCAGACTCGTAAGCAGTGAGGGGAGCAGTGCTGAATTCCCTCTGTATCCTGATTTCATTTGTAAATCTTCTCTTATATGAAATCTGCTGAAGGCCTGAAGACAGCCTAGTCATTAACTCTTTTAAATAGGATATTGAAATGTCAAAGTCAATCGTAACACCGGCGGAGTTGCAAAGATAACAATTTCCTCATAAAGCACACCCAGCATTAGGTGGTTTGAGCACCCAGCATTAGGTGGTTTGAGCACCCTCAGAGCAGCCCTGCCAGCACCACGTCCTCTGCTGCTGTGTGCAGGAGCCAGCTGTGCCCATCCCAGCCTGATGGCTGTGTGGTGGTGTGAGCATGGACCAGGGGCCTTGGAAAGCATCATGCTCAAAGACCCCCATGCAAAGATCTATGGGGATTAAATGCTGGAATTTCTGGAACCCCCCTTGCAGGGGAGGTGGTCCCTCTCCAACCATGGCTGCGCTCACAAGGTGGGCACAAAGATAGTGGTGTGAGTGGGAGAGCCCTCAGTGCACATAGCTTGTAGGTGATGTGAAGGGTTTCTTCGGCTGTGCATCCGCATCCCCTGGATTACCCAATTACCACAGTGGTGAGAGGTTTCACGGAGCTGTTGCTTGTCCAAAACCTGCTTTTCTGGAGCAGTTGGGAGAGGAATTTCCTTCCTCACGTTGTGTTGGCAGTGCCTGCAGGCAGAGCTCCGTGCTCCGCTCCCGGCGCTCAGTGCTGCGCTTCTGAGCCCCTGGGGCTGGAAACTCCCCAGTGCTGCTGCCTGAAAGCATCAGCTATTTTTAGTGCAGGCTGGGAGCGTGGTCTGCATTGCAAATTCAGCCCTTGCTTGGCTCTGTGCTCTGCAGTGTCCCATATTATGGGCTGTAGGGGGAGAAGGCGGGTTTCTCAGTGCCAAGCCTTGAACTGCGAGCGAAACCATTTCTTTGCCCTTGGTGCAGGGCATGGCTGAGCGTTTTCCAAGGCTGAAATGAGAATCAAAGGTCAAAGCATCCCTATTTCCTGCAAAGCCCAAGTCATCTTCTATCGGAGTGTGCTGCACTGTTTCCCTCTTTTTGAGGTTACTCAGCTGTCTTTGCCAGGGACAGTTTTTGAGTGGTTCAGGCTTTAATGCCCGCCACGTGCTATCCTGAAGTTCCTGTTCTTAGGAGAGCCTGTGCTAAATTATGCATAAATGCTCAGACACGCTCTGTAGCAGCCAGCATTACAATTCTGTTTGCAAAGAGAAGTTTAAGTCCTATGAATGAAATTGCTGGGGTGAGTACTGGAGGCATTCAGCTGGCACTTAGCAGGAGTTACCTTCACCACCACATAAAAAGGATAGAAACCTTTGTCCATGTCTAACAACTTGTGTGGTGAGGGACATCAGGGAAACAGAGATTGCATTCTGCAATTTAGCTCCAGTTTAGTATGTCCATTTTCCATCATTTTTGTTTCCTTCTGTATTTCTTCTTTATTGCCTCAGCCAAAATTTCTTCCTTGTGCCTGGGAAGGAAGGGATGGTGTGTGACAGCCATTAGTTGAGCTTCTGAAGGAGAGGGTTTTCAGATGAGGGCAATATAAGACATTGAATGAGTGCCCTCTTCTGCTGGGAGGGCTCTTCCACACCTGCTGGCTTCTGCAACTCCTCCTGCAAGTCCCTCATCAGCAGCATCTCTGCTGGGGGAGTGCAGTGCGGATGGGGCTGTGGGACCCCCAGGAACACGCTGATGTTGCTCCAGGAGGAGCTGCAGGGAGGAGAGCTGCACCCCAGTTCCATTCCCCTCTCTCTGTGAACTGATTTATGGCTCGCTGTGCCTAGTGGAGGGTCAGGTCTTGAGTCTGGGTGGGTGCGTGGCCAGCATGCAGACCTGAGCTGGGACAGCAGCTGCTGCATGAATCCCTGAGTGTGTTTCTCGCGGCAAGGAAGGGGATGCAAACACACAGCTTTCCATCCCTCCTGCAAAACACAAGTATGGGGTAAGAACAGGTGGTAAGCGTTCTAAAATATGGAAAAGGAGAAGGTCATGTTTATAGCAAAGAAAACAGGATTTAATATTTTACTTATTACTGCAGGCTTAGTGCTACGCATTCCTGAGGGCACACCAGTGTGTGTAGGATGGCGTTATTTCTGGGCTCCCTGGGACAGGCAGGCTGTCCTGACCCCCAGCCACTGCTCCTGCTCTGCACACACTGAACTCGTGAGGCAGAGCCACTCTGAGCAGAGCCAATACCAGGAGCATAACAGCTTTCTGCAGCACTAACACAGGGAATCAAATCCAGGTTTTCTCCTCTGTCAGTCACTAGATGCTCACAAGGGAAATCTTCTTTCCCCTTCAGTGAGAACAAGCCAAAGCCAGGAGTTTTCTTCATCCTGTCTTCCAAAGCAGTCTAATTCCTTGCTTTCAAGTATGCTCATATGTTTATTTACAAAACTAATGTAGCATGTCAGGAGTGGTGGTGAAGCACTGGAACAGGTTGCCCAAGGAGGCTGTGGATGCCCCATCCCTGCAGGCATTCAAGGCCAGGCTGGATGTGGCTCTGGGCAGCCTGATCTGGTGGCTGGCGACCCTGCACATAGCAGGGGGGTTGAAACTAGATGATCACTGTTGTCTTTTTCAATCCAGGCCATTCTATGATTCTATGAGTACGGTCAGCAAGACACCAAAATGCTGCAGACCCTGGTGGGTACCATGAACAGATCTGGGACCCTTATAAGTAAAATTCCCCCTTCCAAACAGGGCCTGCCCATGGAACAGCTGGGTGCACACCATTCTCTGGAAAGCACTGAGCACTGCTGTTTGATAGCAGTATGTGCCTGACCATGAGCACCGGTTCTGCTGTGCCAGGCCACTCCTGGCTGCAATCAGAGGGCGGGTGCTGTGTCCTGGAGCACTGGGCCGTGCAGACAGCAGTGTGGTTCTGCTGTGCTCTGGTGCATTCTTCAGTCTGTGCTGCAGCAACCTTCTAAAACTCTGAACTCGAGCCTGGTTAGCTGTAATGACTGCTCCCATTGAAACAGATGGCACCGTTGGAGAGAGGAGAGAATCACTGAAAGTGGAAGATAATGAACCTATTTTTTGCAAAGCTGTGGAGGTCCTGGTGTATTGCAGTGGGGCTGAAGGAGCAGATAGATGTGGTTGTAGCAACAAACGAGTAAGGAGTTACGTGAGCATTAAGGTAAAACCTTTGGGTTACTCACGGTGCTCTCAGTGCACTGATAGAATCCTTGTTGGGCTGCGGTGACCTTCAGGGCTGGGAGCTCCCGGTGTGCCTGCCCACTGCTGGGGCATTTCTGGCTTTCAGTTTTGTCTCAGTCACTGAGAGGTCAACAAACTGCTCGTTTATTTTAAGAGCTGATGCTTTGCTGAGCTGACAAACCTGGAGTCTTTCAGTGCTGCAACATAATAAGGCTTCGTTGGCTTTAAAGTACTCTCACAAGTCTGGGTTTGTGGCTCTAGAAGTAAAATGGGCACAAGTTAATTACTTCCTAATGGAAACTTGACCTTTTCCCTCTTAATTTCCTTACTTTCCTAAATTAGGTTCTAGAAATACAGTGGCTGTCCTGTGTCAGCCCAGCTCCGCCAGTCTTTCAGATGTCAGTAGATGTGATTCAGGAAGGTTTTATAAGAATTGGCCTTTTATAGCTGTTGTGTGAGCAGACCCTGAGTCTGCTACAGCGAGACTGAGTGGGTCAAATACAACATTATGAAGAGTGAAGAAAGGGATGATGTTCATTTACAAAAATTCAAAGATCTTTCCTATGTTAGAGTCACGGTGGGAAGCAATTGCCCTGAGCGCAGCTGCATCACGTGAATCATTACATTAATACATTATTGATATGTTATTTTTATTAAAAATTACAACATGAAGCAGTATTTATTTCACACTGTCTAGCTATGTCATTGGAAGGAAGGTGAAGGGATATCTCATTACGTTCTGTGCTGAACCAAAGGGCACCCAAGCACTGGAAGGAGAACCACTGGTGCACCTCTTGGCTCCAGCAGTTATTGAACCATTTGGAGCCAACGTGGCTGCTGTTTAAAAACAAACCCAGCACAACCAGATGGTCAGTGCTGCTTTAAGTACTGCAGATTTTCCCACTGGCTTTTTGGAGCCTAAATGCCAGCGAGCATATTGAGCGTTGCAGAGATGGAGAAAACTTGCAATAAAAGTAACTTGTGGAGAAACGCTAATAAAGACCATTGATTCATAAAAGAGGTCCAGAGCTGAAGTCTCAGCTATAGGCAATGATAAATAAGAGGAAAAAGTAGTCAGGAGTGCTAAAACGGCTGTGGAGGGAGCTGTTATCCACGGATAATGATGTGAGATTAAAGGGAAGAGCTTCTTGCTATGGCTCTTTAGACTGGATCTCTGCCAAAGTGGTGGATCAATTTCCAGGCTGACATGGAAGCTCGGTGCCCTTGCCTTTACACCAGATAACAGGATTGATTTGAGAAAAATTCAGAATACTTGAGTTGAAATGCTTTGTTTATGGCTTAAAAATATCCATAGAGAGCAAAGCAACAGGAGTTAACAGAGGAGAGTTACATAAAGGATGTCTCCTTAAAGGTTTAACTTAATGTACTTCAGAGCAAACTCTGAGGAGGAGAAAGTAGATGGAAAACAAATCTAATTTTAAAATAACAAAGATAAACCAATAAAGCTGATCCTATCAAGCCTCATTTCAATTGTGGCGTAAAATGCAGAGCTTCTTAGCAGATGTAGCTCTGAGCACACGGAAAAAAAACCAACACATTGATTAAATACACAGAGCTGGATCTGATAGAAGTTCCAATAACCTTCAAGAAATCATACTTGGGGCACTGAGCAGTGTTTTTCTGAGAGAGACAAGAGGGCAGAACTCGAGTTCACCTCTGGAGTACAGCTGGTCTGGACACTGGGAAGTGACGGCTTTTATTTGCAGGTGATGGAGCTCTGGCACAGAGGGGCTGTGGGATCTCCTCCTCGGGGATCCCCATCCCCACCTGTGTGTGGGGCTGGGCATGGCTCTGGGCGGCCCTGCTGGCTGGGGGAGGGAGGCAGAGGGACCCAGACGGCCCTGCCAGCCTCAGCTGTCCCACCACTGTCACACTGCTGCAGTGGCAGGTAAGCAGTACCTCCTTTACCTATATCTGGAGCTTCCCTGAAGGTTCAAGAGAAGCAATACATCCTATTAAGGAGGAAACTGCGTGAAACAAGAAGTCTTACATGGAGCTTCGTTCAGCTTCCAGCTATGAAATTGGTTATAAGAACCAGTTTTATTTGGAAACACTTTCCAGCACTTTTGAGGCGTTCCTTTGGGTTTTGCTACCTGTCTTTAATGTTTTACTGTACTGTGTGTGTGGCACGAGGATGTGCCCATGGCCCTTCCACCTGGTGGGCTAGTGGTGGGGTGCTCAGGATTGCTGTGGGGCTGCTGTGCATGGCATCCTCCAGGCTGGATGTGTCTCTGGGCAGCCTGGTTCAGTGGGTGCTGACCCTGCACGTAGCCGGGGGGGTTGAAACTAGATGATCATTGCGGTCCTTTTCAGCCCAGGCCATTCTGTGATTCTACTGGGACAGGTGCACCCTGAGGGAGCGCTGCCTTCTGCACCTCAGATTAGTCCATTAAAATGGGCCTGATCTTTTTTGTGTGGCAAGTATGGATAAGTATGACTGTGAGGACCAAGTGCTCACCTGCTGTTGTGGTGCAGTGCTAAGGTAAGAGCTCCATAGCTCCTGGTTTGGAAGCTCTAACCTGAGTGTGTCTGAACATAAAGATACTCCATTGAGAAGAGAATGGGATGGAAGTAAAGCAGCCCACCTGTAAGCAGGAAAAGAGGGGTGTATGCATTACAGTGCTAAGGGGGACCAGACAAATTCTTAGATGAAAATACTGAAACACAGGTTTGTGCTGAGTGGTGCTCTGCTGTGTGGGTTCTCACCGTTCCCTCCCGCACGGTGAGCAAGGCGATGGATTCCGCTTCAGAACGAAGCTGCCTTTGGCAGGCATGGCTTACTGGCAGCTGGTAGCTCTTTAAATAAACCTGTGCAAAATAAAAGCAAAAGTGGAATAAACAGTTGGCGATACATAGTCTCAAAGCTAAAGGTGTAAAGATTTCATTCAGAGATGTGCTGCTACCGTTGTGAGGATGTACATCCTTAGGAAATGGTTTGAATCAGCTCTCTAATGAGGTTAGCTTGAAGCATGCTCCGGGCTGTTCCCTGGGTTTGTTCTCTGGGCTCGCTGGGCTCCCAGCTCCAGGTGACAGCACCCTCTTAGCCATAGTGCCCACTGGGAAGCATTGGCTGTTGGTGGCCCAGAGCCCTTTGGCAGTTGCACTGGGGGGAGAGGAGGCACGAAGGGCAGATTTTTCCCAGTAATGGCCACGGCTGCTCTTATCACAGCCATGCTGGCTGCAGTGCTCACAGCATTAGTCAGCGATGAGGAGAGGGAGGTGTTCAGACCTGAGGATTGGAGCAGTTTGGCTCTCGCATTAGTGAAGTGTGTAAGCAGCGATTATTAGTGGCTTTGTTTACTTCCACATAGGTGTCTCCTAAGGAGCACAACTTGCTGGGTTTTTTTTCCAACGTGGAGCACTGAATTTGAAGAAGTGATGAGGGGAGAACCGAGAGGCTCATGGCAAGCGACCTCCTTCAAGACCACCTAGAAACCCTCCTCCATTACCAGTCAATGTTTAGCAGGGATCAGACCTGGCTGTATACCTTTAAATAGAAAATGTTCCATGTTTTAATTCTTGGAATCAGTTTGCAGTTCGAACCATCCTATTGCAATAATTTTTTTTTGCAGTACGTGGTTTTGTTCCAGATGAGAGCATACAGTACGTGTGCTCTTCCCAGCACACGTTGTGTTAGCACCAAACATTACCTGCCCTCTGTAGCTCTTTATTAAGGCTCTGCTTTATATTCATCACATCACATTAATTTTTAGCATCTTTCAACTTCTTTTTCCATAAGGGGTCTTCTATTAAGAGCACACATTCTGGTGACCTTCACCCTTCATTGTATCCCACCTATAGGAGGAAGTTTTTCCCCCAGAGGGTGGTGACACACTGGAACAGGCTGCCCAAGGAGGCTGTGGATGCCCCATCCCTGCAGGCATTCAAGGCCAGGCTGGATGTGGCTCTGGGCAGCCTGGTCTGGTGGTTGGCGACCCTGCACATAGCAGGGGGTTGGAACTGGATGATCATTGTGGTCCTTTTCAACCCAGGCCATTCTATGACTCAGTAGCTGGGGCAGAGCCAGATGTGCCACCTTCCAATTCCGTGACCTCTTCCCACGATTAGCAGGCTGTGCAATGTGTGCACACGTCAGGCACAGCGCTGAGAGCAGCGCGGTATCGGTGTTACCTGCAGCTCACTGCTTTTGAATACTAAATCCACGTTAATAATTACGAAGGTCAAAAGAGGTGGGCAGGAGCAGGGCTGTGTTTATTGCAAGCGAGATGAAGCCAATAACGCTGAAACCTGCCGGGTCTGGGCCAAGGCTGCTATTAATTAATCAGTGTCTAGTAACTGGCTGGAGAGAGCTGAGCAGCTGAGTGCTTTCTTGAAAGCCTGTGAAGGATGCACTGCCCAGCTCTGACCCCGTGTTTTGCTGGGGAACCTGCAGGGCTGTGGAGGTCAGCAGGGCAGGAGCATGGAGCTGGGTGCCAAGCAGCTCTGCTGGTCACGTGGTGGTTTGTCACTCGTCCCTGCCAGACTGCAAGGGCTGCTGCATTTCACTTCATTTTTGTACCCATACTCTCTTATTATCTGTTGTATGTAAGCTGCCATAACCTGAGCATATGCTGGAGTTGAAAATCTGTGTAGCAGTGCATTGTCTGGGTGAGGCTGGGAGCCCAGGCTGCACGAGGGCAGCAGTGTGCTGCCCAGAGCTCTGCTCTCTGCAGGCTGCTGCAGCAGGGTTCCTCTCCACCTGGAGGAAGCAATCACAAATATAAGAAAAAAAATCAGACTTTATGTTTCCTGGGGGCCCTCTCCATAGGAATACAGTAGCAGAGCTCTTGTGCCAGCTGCAAAGAGGGCCCCGGGGCTCTTCCCTCCATCCCTCCTCCCTTGCTCTGACTCATTTCTGAGCTGCTTTGAAGAGGATTTATTCTGAGCAATCATTTCTGTTGGAATGATGTAGGTTGTCTACTTTATAGGATCTGAAGTTTAACACAGCCATCAGCTGGCAGGCAGATTTTGGTGAAGGAGAGTTGTTCCCCCACGGGGCATTGCCTGTGCAAGCTACCACAGGGAGCCTGCTGTAGCAGGGCTTGGAGGTGCTGAGCCCCAGAGGTCCCTATCAGCCCCTGCATTCGGTCCCTGCCTGCTGGCCAGCAGCTCAGTGCAGAGTCTGAACCACCCTGAGCAGTGAGGGCACAGAGCACAAAGCAGGATGAGAGCTCACTAGCAAGAAGCTGCTGGTTTGGGCTTTGGGCTTACAGAGGGCGATGGGTGAGGTGTGTGAATGTGAGAGGCAGAAATGAAAGCATCTGGGGTCCAGCACTGCTCTGCCCCATTCCTCTGTAGGAGTTTCCATCCAGAGATGCTCTCAGCTGCACAGACGGAGGCAGCTGCTGGACTTGTATTAGTGTGATGCAGGAGCAGAGCCTGCAGTGAGGGCTGGGCTGCAGGGGGTTGGTAGTCCTTTGGGCAGCTCCGGGGAGACCTGGTTGTTCACTGCAGAGAGCTGTTCTGAAGGTGGAAGTGTTTGCAACCAGCTATCGCTGCTTCTGATTCATTCTTGCCTACAGGAAAAGAAAAAAACAAAACAAAACAAATGTATTTTTAGTCAGTTAAAGATGACATGAGGAAAATTACCATATCTGGGAGGGTTGATCTAATTTCCTACTAGAGAAGGGATCAGAACAGATGAAACAGACACCACCAGGGCACACACAGCCGCGCTGCGGGGCGACCTGCTCAGCTGCTCTGCCCCATCCTGCTAAAGGGGTTTCCTCACAAATGTAAGTGCTGTAATTTCAAAGTTGAAAAAGGGCAAATCTGAAGAGCACGGGGCTGTGGCAGTGCTTATGGGCACGTCTTGGCCTCAGGACTGTGTTTGCTGTGCGGAGCTGTGTTTCCCGGGGGTTTGCAGTTAATGTGTTGGGAGCACGGAGCTGCACCCAGGGCAACAGCCAGCGTCTGTAATGTGTGTCCTTCCTTGCACAGCCCTCTGACACACAGCTGCTAACAGCTAAAACTATGGTAGGCTGAGTTTCTGCCCTGAGAGACAAACGCAATTTACATCAAGTAAAGACAAATGACACACTTAAGGCATGAATATGTATGGCTCACACCCACGCCCCTGTGCCTTGCTGTGTCTGCCTCTCTGAATTACAGCTGTGCTCCTGCTGCAGCGCTCAGGTTGCACTCGCTGTTTGAAACAGTTCTTTTTAAAGCCCATCCATCTTTCCCGAGGCAAGCAGAGGTTTATAATGAGAATTTTGGGTTCTGCTTTGAAAGGATGAAAACTTGTGAGAAGTCTGTAATCAAAATGCTAAGTACAAAGGTAACAATGAACCTGCTGACAAGATCATATTGATGAGAAGATAACCGAGCTGGTTGGTTTCTATACAGTCTCCGTGGCCTTGTATGTGCACTGTAGGGCTTTCCCTTCTTCGGGATATGACGGAGAGATTTTTCCTCCTATCAAACTTCCCCCAGGGCAGCTGATGGAGGGACTGCATGGGGATCTGTGCGCTGTACTTCTGGTTGGGTCTCTGGGCTCCAGCTGATGGCTGTGGGCTGGGGCAGCCTGTGTGGGCTGTGAGAGCTGCGGGGCAGCTGGGTGCTGTGCTTCCGTGGGGACACTCATGGTGTTTGGGCACTGACTGCATGCAGTTTGCCCTAGAAGGTATTCTCTGACTGAATGTGTTCATTTGCAGACATAAATGTATGGCTTAAAATGGTCAAATGGTGCCTGCCAGCGACCAGGTAAAGAGATGTGTGGACATGGCACTACGGGATGTGGTTTAGTGGTAGAACTTGGTAGTTGAGAGTTATGGTTGGACTTGACGTTCTTAAAGGTCTTTTCCAACTTAGATAATTCTATGATTCTGTGATTCTATGAGTATTTTACAAAATTCCCCCTTGAAACTTCCCTTTGGTGTCTTACAGTCAGAGCTGTCTTTGAGCGCCTGTCGCTTTAAGAAGAACTAATAGATAAACCCTCCCATTATCAATGCAGCTGATGGTCTGCTGAATCCCAGTGCTGGGGGAGCCTGGGCACGAACTTTTGTTCTTCATTTCTAAAATATCCATAAGCCTTTGGTAGAGGCCCAGGCAATGAGCAGAGCTGCAAAGGCAGAATCCCGCTGCAGCTTCAGCTATCTTCTGAAATTAGTCTCTGTTTTGTTTTTGCCCCTTCCTCGTCTTTTAATAAAACATGTTGACTTTGCAGCGTGCTCTCCTTTGGACCGACGCTGGGTATTCAGTGGTGCTTGGGCTTCTTCTGGCACCACGTCAGAAAATCAGGAGCCAGCCGCAGTCGCTGCGGTGTCACAAAGCATGAGCGTCTCCCTGCCTGTGGCTGATAGCTCCTGTGTGTTTAAACTTTCATCAACGTAAAATCAGCATGATAAATGTGTAGCAATCTGCATGCCATTAGCACATTTTAATTGTCAGGACTCCGAACAAAAGGTAGCAGAGCACAGACATATTTTGGCGTGATATTTACAGCGGGTATCCAGAAATATTGAATCTTAATTTTAAGATTATGCAGAAGGGTAGATTTTTTTTAAATGATGGATAATCTGCTGGTTCTCCTAAGCAGCAGCAAGCACAGCATCACAGTGCTGTGCCAGGAGGGCCCCTCAGCCTGTTCCCTGTCTGGGCGGCTGTGGGTGCTACCCAGGTGCTGAGCTGGGTGCCCCCTGGGTGCCAGGAGAGGCCCAAGGGCTGCTTCCCAGCAGCTGCTCCAGTCTTCGTGTGAAGAGTGTGGACTTTGAGTTAGGTCCTAATAGAGGAGCAGGCTGGTCAGGGAGGGCGATGCTCACTAACAGAGCTGCTTCCTATAAATGCTACCATTTAGGCCAGGAGCATTCGTTCTAAATGAGATGAAGCTCATTATTTATCTTACAGGCACAAATGTGAGGGGTGTTATCTAACCCCATGGGTGGAATTTTAAGTCTCGTGTTTGACCTTTAAGTGCATATCCTCCCCCCTGCAGCCACCCATGTTCCCTGGGTGTGAGCATGGCTGCTGCCCCTCCCAGGCTCCTCTCTGCCCATGGTGGGACCGGGGCCTGGTGCAGCTCCTGGCACCTGGCTGGGACCAGCACTACAGCGGGGTGCTCCTGGGTGTTTAGCATTGCTGTGTGGTGGGGAGAAAGCATTACCCAAGTGTTTTACTAAAGAATGTTTTCCAACCAAATCTCTATTAAGGGGAGGAAAAAGAATATTTCTGTTGAGTCTCATTTGTAGTCACAAGTTGAGGCTTATGGGATTTTAACCTTTGTCACATCACTCCAGCCTGCGATGGAAGCCCGCCCTGGCGGCAAGGCACTGCTGCATCAAGGGGAGTGGGTTAATCCCTACAAATATCCCATCCCCAGGGCTGCATGGAGGTGGCATCCGCTCAGCAAACCCATTTAAATTCCCCCTATTTCTTGATGGGGAAAGCAGGATCTCTTCTGGAGAGGAGAGCAGAATGATGGCCCTTGTGGTAAATCAGATCCTGCTAACGAGTGCATGTTTTGATTAGAAAAGCCCAACCAGCACTGCTGCAGGCAGCACGCCTGCCAAAAAATCCTATGCTTAAGGTGCAAGGGTACAGTGAGTCAGTATTTCATACACCTGAATGCCAAACAGCCGCAGCAACAGCTGAAGCATGACAGCCATCATTGGGTTTGGTCAACACCAGAGAAGCACAGCAAGGGGACAGCAGCACGTGTCCCCCTGCAGTGGGCAGGCAGTAGCACAGCTCCTAAAGGGCAACTGCAGCAGGACTTTGCTCTTAGTGCCCCTGGCAATTCCAGTAGCATGAAATGGTACCTTCCCATCGTAATTTCTACTTGACGTCTGCTTCTTTCTCCTTGTGTTGGCTCCTTCCATTCTCATTTGTGTGTGCATTTTCAGTTTCCCTGTGGTGAAATGCAAGGAGAATAAGAGGAACACACAGCGTGCTTGGGCTCATGGTGGGCTGGTGCTGAGGGCAGCTGGGCTGGCTGCCTGTTTAGCATTCGGCCCAGCTATCCCCACTGCTGGCTGTGTTGGCTGCTGGAGAGTTCCTGAATCACAGCATCAGTCGAAAGGGTCCTGAAAGTCTGTTATTGCATTTTAATGCCAAGATGTCTTTGTTTGCCGTGAGAGGATGCAGGTCCAGCAGCCTGTCTGAGAGGTGCATGCAAATCGAGATGAAATAATGATTTGTATGTAAATACTGGTGTCATCCAGAGGGCTTCAGGAAATACCGTGCAGTATTGCAAAGCTGAGGATGCAGAGCAATGCAAAAAGGCCGAGTGCTGCGGTGATTGCGGAGTGGGGTGGGTTTCCAGCCAGCCTTAATGGGACGGGGGGGAACACCAACAGTGTTTGCAGCTGTGATTACCGCAGCGTTGGGCTGCACAGGGCGGTGTAACCCCTGGGGCCTATCACATGTCAAACATTTTTCCAGCAGAAGTTTCAGCTTAAAAATCCTCTGTTGTGATATGGGGACACTTTATTTTAGGGTGTGACTTCTTCGTATAAACAATGATTAACTTCTCTAATAAACAATAAAAAAGTTGCACCACTTGGAGCTCTTGGGGAGTTCCTATTTCATTAGAGCCGCTTTTGGGACTCTGATTGTTCAGCTTTGCAAATGCTTTGAGCCATTTGCAGGGTTTTGCTGTAGGTGTCATGCAGCAGATAAGATGACCCATAGGACCTCCTTTCAGTCTGCCCTTACAGCACGTGTGACAGACAGTGTGTGCAGGTGGGTAATGAGGTGTAGGAAGGGCAGGGAGAACCTCATTCAGAGGCAAGCCCATAAACTTTTCAACAGGCTTTAATAAAACATAACGCTGGCTTCTCGTGGCACCTATAGCTCTTAAAACTGCGCAGTCTCTGTGGGCAGTTTAGTGTTTGTCTGTGAAGGATCATCTGAGCATCCACAATTTTGCTGCAACAGTGTGAAGAATCACCAATTTCATCTACTTGCTACCCAAAGCTTCTGCTGCGATGGCACTACTTTGGTTCTTGGTCACATTTATCCATCTCCATCACTGTAACACCTTGGCTGTGCAGGGATGGACCGGAGTGCCTTATAATCACACAGAGCAGGAGGACCTGAGGGGATGAGGGATGCGATGCTGCAGGCTGGCAGTGGGGCAGGTGGGGGTCTCAGCTCCCTGGTGGTGCCTCCTGTCTGTTCCCCAGGCACAGGCTGCCCGCTCCCACCCCTCCCCGCCTACATGGGAACCCCTCGGGGGTGCAGGGATGCCCAGCTCTGTGGTTCTGATGCCTTTCTCCCGTGGATGAGCAGTCTGTCTGCCTGACTTTCTATAGCTGTGTTATTCAATATATGCAATTTCTTATCCATTCTTCTGGATCTCATTGCCTGATTTATGCTGCTCTGGAAGCTCTGCAGAAGCCAAGGTACGATCTCAAGTGCTGGCCTTTTGGCATCGGGTTTTAAAAGGTATAAATCAATGACAAAGTGCCCTTGGAAGATGCTTGACTATCTTCTCCAGTGCAGTAAGAACTTGGTTTAAGATGGATGCTTTATGAGGAAATATGCCAAAGCCCAGCAAAGCTGACATTTAATATCCTCCTTAGTTTTCCCAAAGGCTTTCTGATGGATTTATGAATTCACCCCCTATAATATGGAAGTATAATACAGAGCACCGAGGTGGTGATATGCAGTGAATTGTCAATGTTCAATTCCAAACTTACTTTAGAAGAGCCTGAATTCTGCCCCTAGGTGCCCGCCACAGCCTGAACTCGCCCCATTCCCCCCAATTCCACTGACCTACTGCCCTGGCCAGGGGTTTGTCCATCTCTCAGTCCATCCATTCCAAGGGGTGCTGGGCATGTTGGCTTGCAGGAGGTTTGGCCTCAGAGCCGTGTCCTCTAGAAGCTGTGTATTTTGAAGTCAGATGTCCTTCTATAACAGTAGCCAAGCTCTCACACAGCTTCTCTTGTGCCCGGTAACATAAACCAGCACAGTTCTGTGCTTTGCTCTGTGGTGCTCATGCAAAAGCCAACACTTGGTGGCATCTGCTGGGGAGCCCTCCATTGCATTGTAGTCTCCATGGGGTGGAGGGTGGGCAGTCCCCATCCATGGAGGTGTTCAGACCTGTGGGGAAGTGGCACTGAGGGACGTGCGCAGTGGGCATGGTGGGGTGGGTGGGGGTCTCAGAGGGCTTTTCCAGCATTAATGGTTCTGTGATTCCCCATCTGTCTCCCTGTGACAGACAAACCCTGCAGCACATTCCCTATACATGCAATTCCTTCGCTGCCTGCAGATGGACGGAGCTTTGCTGTCAGTACGTGCAATGGATCTCAGCTCTGCTGGGAGCTGAGCTGGCGTTCTGCAATATCTATTTTTAATGTTGGCCAAAAATAAATAACTCCATTACAATTCCATTTGTGGTAAGAAATGAGTGATTTGATTTAGAGTAAATAGAGCCTATGATGCCTACTTGGGGTTGCACCTTGGGGTCGTTTGGAGGGAGATGTTCTCTCGCAGTGCTCACACAGACAGGAGGCCCAGTGCTCATGGGCCAATTAAACATCTGTGGAGGAGAAACCAGAATTAAACAGCACAGCCAGGGCAAAACGTACTTCGAGTTTTCACTGCGCGCTTTCTTTTCTGTTTGTTTTTGCTTTGTGTAAGGAAGGACAGTTTTTCTGAGGAATCAGTGGAAGTTTGATATCCATGAAAAAAACTTGAGTATAGAGCACTGTCTGTATAAAAATTGAGACGATTCTCCTGGTTTGTACAGCATGCACATGGAAGTAAATGCTAGATCTGCGCTTGAGTTCTAGATCTGGCTACCTATAAATGAAAACATTAACTATGAAGACTGAAGTGACCCCACTGGGCACAAGCCCAGCATGGTGCATGCCTTGTGCTACTGCAAGGAAGTACTGCTAAAGCTGGAAAATCAAGTCCTTGAACTTTGGGAACCACATTCTTGGCTTAGCATCTGATGTGCTCGATAGGCTGTACTCTTCAATTCCACAGAGGTGAGTGCACTGCTGGTGCTGCTTGCCATCCACCCCAGCCCTCCCCTTGGCACCCTCTGTGCAGGCAGAATCATTCACTTCTTTGTGGGACTTTCAGCTGTGCTGTTCCTGCTCAAGCTGGCACGCTTCAGAAAGTTAATTAATTTTCTTCCTGACACTCATGTGAGATGAGTGGGCTTTAATCCCCATTTTGTAAATAGAAAATTAAGGTACAGATAGATTAAGGTCCAAAATACATATTAATTTTGCTGAATCAAACATGCCTAGTAGCAGGATCTTCAGACAACCTGGCGCTATTAATTACTTTCCTTTTTAATCAAAGAAATTGACAAAAACAGTAAAGGAAAGGATACCAAGTCATGTAGTGAGCACTGTTGCTGCAATGGGATGAATGTTAGAGTATGCAGGCAGGATGAATGCCTCACCTTTAAAGCAGAGATTCTGTGAGGTTCTATGCCCCCTCGAGCTGATCCATTCAAGTGCTAAACCATCCCTTTTGTCTCAGAAGATTTTCACAACGTCTGACTTCCACGTTCCTTGCTTCAATTTAAACCCATTACATTTTACTCTTTCCGTGGGGAGCAGGAGCAGCAGCTTGCCTCCCTTTGCTGTGTGTCGGCCCTTTACATGTTTTAGGACTGCAGTGAATCCTTCCTTCTTTTTTTCTCTGGGCAAAGCAGCCGCAGCTCAGCGTTCTCTGCAAGCACGGCCTCCCCACTCCTGCCTACATGTGGGTCTTCCTCTGGAAAACATGAGCACCGGGTAAGTGGATTTGCTGAGGGATTTCCCATGTGAGGGAGCTGCCTGCTCTTCCAGCGTTGGTGGGGTTGGTTTGCAGGAAAACCATAAAGCCAGCTGCAGGAGCGAGCAGGAGGAGGATTCCAAGCTGCTTTGGAACTTGGGGTTATCACACCCAGGCTGTTGTAAAGAGCAAAATTCACACAAAGAAACAACTAGAAAAACACTGCTTGCATAGATAAATACATGTTCTGTTTGTTGTTGCTGTTATTTCAGCATGTATAGGGAGAAATGTCGTTGCTTTATTGGAATAATCCTTATTCTTAAAAGGCAAATAAATATTTGGACTCTTTCCTTCCACTGAAATTCCTCTTCCTTTGGCCAGTGCCTTAGTTAATTTGTCACTACATGGTTAGCCATGGGTGCCATCTGTCAGCACCACTTTGCCCTTCGTGTCACAGCCGCGGTCACTGCTTCCAGCTGCCATCACCACAACCTTCTGGACACGGCTCCTGTGCTGGGCACCAGCAGGCTCTTCTCACTGACCTGTGGTTGGTGGAATCATGCAATGCTGGCAGTTTTGCAGCTTAAACCAAAACTATTTCAATTTCGGGCAGCGACAACATCAATACCAAACAGACCATCCGTCTGCCAAGGGTTCCTTCAGGGTTCTCCCGAGTGAAAGCAAGAAGTGAGATTTGCACAGAGGGAAATGTAGGCTTCCAGCACCATTTTCATCAGTGACTGTGGCACCAACTTTTGTTCAGGGAGAGCAGTGATGGTGGGAGGTAGAAAGAAGGCTTCTTGTGTTCTAAAATCGGTGGTGCCTGAGGAAATTATCCAAATGGGACGGCAAACAGCAGCTGGGGACGTGGAGGCCTGGCCGGCAGCAGGCAGAGCCCGGCCCTCTGGAGTCCTTCTGGAGATAAACTGGAGGTCACGATTTGTTAGGGCTCTCTCCAGAAGTCTTATTCACTTATTTGAGACAATAAAACATCCTGTTGGTATTGGAAGAAAGGAAAATAAAAGGGTTTGCATGTGAAATTAAACTGAGCCACGCGCTTCATCTCAGCCTTAGTTTTGCAGAAGGAAAAAGCAGATTAATAGTCAAATGTTTGCTGCCTCTTTTATGCTAACACAAAGACATAAACGCTGCTTCAGTTCTTTAAATGCATATATATATCTGCATTGCCTGTGAGGCTGTGATAAGTGCACACCCAAACTGACTGAAAGACTTTTTCTTGTATTAAGTTGTTAATTATGTGATGTATCCGAAAGAGTCAGGGGAATGAGAAACTGCTGGTGAGGGCTAATTATTAGCAAAACAATAGCTCAGTGGCTCTGATTTTCTATACCTTGCTGATAATCACAACCACATTGTGTAATTGGAGGCACAAAACATAAAACATCTACTAACAAGCAGGTGTTCTTGGTCCGATGATGTTTATAGGAACTCACCCCCGCCTCTAAAGCAGCAGCCTTTTGCCAGCGTTCTTCTTGATTCATGCTGGTAATGTTTTTTTTAATGATGACCATCGTACCAGTAGCTATCTGGAGAAATGGCCTTAAAGTCTCATGTCTTTTAGGCAACTGTATGTGACAATGTAGGGAAGCTGGAGCTGTAGATCATTTATTTGGTCTAATTCACAAACTGGCAATCGCAAATTGATGCCAATGGTAGCAATTAGCATTAGGAAGTAGACTTTAATAATGTCACTCCAGAAAGCACAAGTTCAGATTTGATTTACCATTTATATGCAGATTTGCTGATGTAAATGAATGAAAAGAGATGAAAAAGCCTTCCACTCCTCTTTTATATCCCCCGAACTCCTAAATGATCTAAATGCAAATCCATATAAACATGGAATAACGAGTGCCCAACCTTAGCTCTGTGACAATGCATCATAAGATGAGCAACAGGATGGTTTGTTTACAGAGCTTAGAAACAAACACATAACACACAGTGCGCTTTGCAGCTTTGTTACTGGCTGGAGTAAATCGAAATCCCCAAAGCATCCGCTCACAGCTCATTAAGGAGCACCAGGGACGGATGCTCACTGAGGCCCCTGGAGTACAGGAAAGTAATTTGTGGCAGGTAGGGCTGATGCTGGTGGGGATGTGTGCTCAACACAGCGGTATTGAAGGTGTTCCACAGGAGTTCTTCAAATCAGAGTTTCACCTGTGGCTGAAAGAGGATGAAATGAAACACTGCAGTTTCTGTCAACCACCATCGCTGTGGGAATAGCCAAACCATCAGGTCTTGAGTCGCTCTATTCTGAGATGGAATCCAATAGCTCCCTTAGAGTCCACTAGGTGTGTCCAATTTAAAACTGATATTTCTGTGTTGCTCTTTTAGATCTCAGTTTACATTTGATGAAAGCACACATTGCCAAGGTAGAATGTCCTACATATTACCCTGATTTCTTTTCCTTGCTGCCTTTCGAGGTGTTAATATTGCAAAGATGGAATCGTGGGCTCTACTTCCACATCAGGTAAGCTGGGTATTGAATTAATGCATCCGACGGAAATGAGTGATCACACATTTCCTGCTCCTGAGGGGATAAAACATTTCTGGTAGATTAAAGGTAAGCAGCAGAACCTTCTTCCAACTTCATCTAGCAGTTCTTGGTGCTGTGCTCGCAATTGCAGTCCTTTCTGATGCCACCAGTGGCACGTTGCTCATTGAAGTACTCTTTGCATAAAAAAACACCAAAATGACATCAAGGTTACACTGCTAATCAAAAACAAAGCTAAAATAAGTAGGAAGCTGCTCATAGCTCAAAGACAACTGTGATAATGTTCAAGATAGAAAACCGATGGGAGATCGATCTGAGCGCACCCGAGGGACTGCACGAGTCGGTAGGGACTTCCTTACAAACAGACCATATTGGAAACGGTGGGATAAAGTAATCCAGACGTCAATACAGCAAAACAATTACAAAATGGAAAGCATCCAAAAGTCACTCCAGGATTTCTGTGAAATCCAATCAGACACCGGAAGGGAAAATGTCATTCCTGAGAAATTAAGACGAGGATACGGCTAAGTGGAGAACGCGTCGATTAAAAAAATGGAATGATTTTGGTTCAAATCCAGTGAAGGTTATTAAACAAATCTTTTCATAACAGAGGCCTCGGGTTGCCCTCCCCAGCCCTTCTGCCACATGGGGGACCTGGTGGTGGGATGATGCGCGCTCTGCAGGATGCCCCTTAGGCAGCAGAGGATGCGCCCTGGGGATGCAATGCTGTCATGCTGAGGACACAACAGTAACAAGAATGGCGTTGGAGCATTTCTTCCCTGCTGATCCAAGCATTTCTCATCCCGCAGGAGATGCCAAAGGGCTGTGCCCTGTCTGTGCAGCAGCAACAGTGCCGTTTAATGCATTTTTAATGCTGCAAAAGAGGTGCTGTGAAACTTGTGAAAGGTTTTACAGTGGAGTTATAGTGTCTATCATTATGGCAATAAAACATTACGGCCTTTTTCCATAGCTTAAGAATGTTTTGGCACTACTCATGAGGGAGTTTTTATTGCCAAAGAGCATGGCATCAAAAGGCGAGATTGCTATTTCCATAGCAAAGGATGAAATTCGTGTGAGTGCACATTTACAAAATATTAGTGTTAGCTCTACATAGAGAAACGGCCGGGCCCTTGTTGCTGAGATTTTCCAAAGCAAATGCTCTCAAGGACGCTAAGCTCAGGCACTGGGACAGCCAGGGGGCTGTGCTGCTCGAGCTGCGTAAGAGTCCTGAGTAGCTCCTGTGCACAGACAGGAGTGGGGATGATGCCTGGTGAGGAGGTCACGTTGTTTCTAGGCCAAATACATACATGAAAGTCAATAGAAATGGTCTTCTCTTGAGCCACACACACACTCTATCTACTAACAAAATCACTTCTTCCAAGCATGCTCTGCAAACCTCTACTCTGCACTGTGAGACCTCACCGGGAGCACTGCGTGCAGATATGGAGTTCTCAGCACAGAGAGATGTGGATCTGATGGAAAGTGTCCAGAGGAGGGCCACAGAAATGACCTGAGGGATGAAGGACCTCCTATGGGGACAGGCTGAGAGCCGGGGCTGGGCAGCCTGGGGAAGGGATGGCTGCAGGAGAGCTGAGAGCAGCCTGTTGGTATCTGAGGGGGCTGTAAGAAAGAAGGGGACAGACTGCTGGGAAGGGGCTGTTGTGAAAGAGAAGGGGAAATGGTTTCAAACTAAAGGAGGGGAGGTTTAGACTGAGTGTAATGAAGAAGTGTGTTATAGTGGGGGCAGTGAGGCACTGCATGGGCTGCCCAGAGAGGTGGGGGTGGTCCCTGCAGACAGCCCAGGTCAGGGGATGGGCTCTGAGCACCTGATGGAGCCGTGGGAGTCCCTTGCTTACTGCAGGGGGTGGCACCAGGTGGCCAAACAGTTCTGTGATTCTACAATAAATACATTTCCCAGTTCAGCTCACATTGTGCCATGTGCACTTCCACTGCATTTGTTGAGCAATGCCAAGCAGCAAGTTTGCTCTGTCCTCTGGATGCAGACCACAGTCCCACCTGGGCACACTTCCAGCCTGTGACGTCCCTGTGGTGCCAGCAGGAGAGGACCCGAGGGGCACCCCATGATGGTGCTTCCACGTGGGGACTCAATGAGTTGTACATCCTCAGTACAACATATCCATCACCAGCACTGGAGCTTGCCCATCACTCTTAGCAAGCACTCTTCTTCTCCCCATTTCTTTCTTCTTGGGAAAGGCTTAAGATCTCCAGAGCTGACCGTGGCAAGCTTAATTACAGCCTGGGGTTTGAGAAAAGCTCTCTGTCCCTCAGGTCTTGGATGAAACATTTCTCCCCTTGAAAGCATTGTCTTTATTCTCTTCTTCAGAAGGACTATTAAGGCCCCAAGTTCCCTTAGCTACAGAAGACAAAGTCATGTTTGGCTTATTTTGCTTTCTCAGCAGCACTGGATCACGTAGGTAGGAGGTTCTGCCTCCTCCTCTCAGTGACCCCCCCGGCTGTCAGCAGCACCGCACCACAGGCAGTGTGTGCTTTGAGCAGTGCAGGGAGAGCTGCAGCCTCAGCATCGGAACCCCTCCTGGGAGCATCCCATCTCATCCTACTGCTGTCTGCCTCCCGGCCCTGCAGTGTGGGCTGCTGTGGCTGCACGAAGAGTCAGGGCCTTTCCCAGTGTCTTGAAAACAGCACGGTCAGGGAGCTCACAGGAGATGGGTTATCTGCAAACTGCAAAGCTTACTGAATCATAGAATCACAGAACCATAGAACGGCCTGGGTTGAAAAGGACCACAGTGATCATCTCATTTCAACCCCCCTGCCATGTGCAGGGTCGCCAACCACCAGACCAGGCTGCCCAGAGCCACATCCAGCCTGGCCTTGAATGCCTCCAGGGATGGGGCATCCACAGCCTCCTTGGGCAACCTGTTCCAGTGCGTCACCACCCTCTGGGTGAAAAACTTCCTCCTAATATCTAACCTAATATCTAACCCTCCTAATATCTAATGGGTTCATCCAGCTTTGTTTCCAGCCAGCTCAGCTGGCCCTGCTCCGTTTGGTTCCCAGAGCTGTTTCATTTCTCTCTCAGTTTGTGCATAGTACAAATATTTCTACACACAACTTGAGGAACGCGTGTTTGAACAACCAGCTGGTGCGCGCAAATGAATTTCTCTCCGCAAACACAACAGTCCATTTGCAAGTTCATCTGACACTTCTGAACATATTTCCCTAAAAAAAATGAAAGCAGCATAACGTCTCTACAGGAGTACAACATGGGCTGTATTTTCCCCTTCAGTACTGAAGGTGCAGTTGGGAATTTAGTGGCTGCAACATTTCACCTACGGGACAAAAACAGTGTTCACAGGCAAAAGGGGTTTTGTAGCACTCAAGAGGATGCGAAGACCAAGTGAACTTTGGGCATGTGTCCTATAAGCACAAAACCCGAGGAACTGTTAGAAATTCTGGGTATTTAGAACACGCTGAGCTTGAGAAGCACTCATTGTCTTGGATCCAAGAGCATCTTACCCAAAGGCAGTGCAGCCATTTTCACCTGGTCGGTTACCCCTCGGGTCAATCCCATGGCAAACAGAAAAATACGCTGGGAGCAGAAGACAATTTGGATAGGCCCTGCTATCTGTGATTTATTGTTTTAATTAAAAGCTTTTTAAGCTTTAATTAAAAAGGTACACGAGCACTCAGTATTCAAGAAAAATGCCTTTGTGTTTAGGTCAATTGAATAACGTAAAATATAATGAGATACATATTTCTGAGCTGGAGCTTCACATGAAAAGAAGCAATGTGCATAATTAAAAAGTAAATTCAAGCTGATAGAAGAGAGCTGTTGTCAGACGAAGTAAAAGGTATGCCTCAAATTAGCACTAGCAGAGAGAGGCTTTTTCTCTCCTCACTGTAGCATCCTGTAAGAATCCCATGGTACAAATTGAGTCGGCTTCATGGACGTGTATCAAAGCCACTGTGCTAAACTGAGTAACAGGTTATTATTTCTGATCCTAATGATGCCTAACGCGGAGCAGGCAGTACAAGCTGGGATCTGACAAGCTGCAGCACAGAAATGGGAAGCTGTCTGCGATGCAAACCACCCGAGGCTGCAGCAATGGGAGATGCCGCTCCGGTTCCGCTGCTGTAGGCTCCCAGGCACCAGGTTGGCCCAGCACCCCACTGTTTGGTGGGTCAGTCCCCAGCAGGGGATGCAGCACTATGGGGCAGTGGGTGGTACATTTCAGCAGTGGGACAGCGGCTGTGATCATCTCTGCAGGCACAGATCTGTATGAGCACAGCATGCAGCCCTCGTTCATCACTTTGGTGCTGGTGTGCACAGTCTGTGGATAGTCTGTGGAGAGAAAGTTACTTCTAAACAGCCTTAATTTGTTCTATAAAAACATCTTTCCATCAGTGCATCATTATGTGTCAACACTGTAAACAGTGATTAAATGTAGTAAATGGAATTTATGAAGATCGTTTTAGCTGATTTGGGCTGGAAAGGCCCATTCTCTGAGTGTTTGTATCAGCTCATGAACGCCTCCTGTGCTGCAGGTGCACTGCTGGCATCCCAACCCAACATGAGCTCTGTGCAAAGCTATTCTCGGGGCAAGGTCACTGCAAAGGGAGTGCACCAGGCAATGCCCAACTGCATGAGATTGGAATGTGCTCAAATTGTTCTTGATCCCTTTTTTTTGGTGCTACAAGTGGCAGAACAACAAGTGGCTGCAGCTGGAGCACTGAGGGGCCGGGGCAGGCACAGCTGCAGCTCATGCAGAATCAAGGTCAGTATCTACAAGAAGGAGTGGTGCAAACCTCTCTGATTTTGCCCCAGCACCAGGAATGTGATCTGTGCAGTGATGCTGTGTGTTGAGGGGCTCTTCTCCTTAGACACTTCACATCAGCACATTGTGGTCTCTCCTCGCTAAGGGAGATGTTCTTGGTTGTGCTGTGTGCAATGTGGGAGCATGCATGGTGCCCTGCTGAAGGAGGAGCCCTGCCTGGCAGCCTGCAGCAATGGGTAGGTGTCTGTGCTTTAATAAATCTGCCTGATGCTTTACAGTATATCTTGAGAAATGACTAAAGCAGTTCCTTTTTGTGTATGGGGCCTCTGAAAACTTACAAAAGCATCTGTGTAGCTCTTGAGTAGGGTGGAGGCTGCAGCCCAGGGAAGGATAGCTTTGCTGTGGGAGCACCACAAACCCTGGCTTGAACTGAGGGGCCAATGTTCTGCTCCAGGAGAGCCTGGGCTTCTTATGGCATTGGTAAGGGTGGGAGCAAGGTGTGTGACGTGGAAAGCTGGACTGAGTACAGAGGAATCTCACAGAGGCTGCTTGACTGGATTGCTGTAATCTGAATGAGGCGGCACTTTGTGGGTCAGCTGGTGCTTTGAGAAGGGGAACCTCATCCTCATGTTTGTGGGTGGAAGGAGTGGTGGAGGGCATTGCTGCTGGTGAGGATATTCTGTGCAGCACCAATGGGGCTGTTTTGTTGCGGTTTGGGCAGGAGATAGAGGTTAGTGCTGTGGATGGGTTCTGGGCTGTTACTGCTGCCTCTTGGATCAGCTGCTGAGTGCTCTGCCCAGGGCTGCTGTCCCAGCCTGCCTCAGCTGTCGCAGCCTGGCCACCAGACGTACTCCTCTTTGTCTATATTTATTTCCTTGTTGGCACTCTCTTGCCTGCAGTGTGGTGGTGTTGGACCACTTATCTCTGAATGCAGTCACTTTCTTCTTGACTATCTGCCCAAATTAAAATTAGCTACCAAATTAAAATTAACAACCAGGCTAACAGCCCCTTAGTTTTGTGCTAATCATCATTTGATGAAATACTCCAAAGTTACGCCACAAAGATGTGTAAAAAAGAGTCTTTCCTTACTTAGAAGTTTCAGTTCTAATTTTAAAATCAGAACATAGATGTGGCTTCAGGTGAGCAAAGCGGGGCTCTGGGAAGGCTGTGCTGGGGTAGAGCTTTCAGAGCCTCCTATTGCTTCAGAGTCCCGTGGTTGTGTGTTATGACCTTCCAGGTACTGTTCATACTATTTTTCTTCATCATGTTATTCAAATGTGGGGCTATTGATTGTTGGTGTTGTTTGCATAGCCATTTATTAGCTCAGGACTGTTTGTGTCATTACCCACCCCTCACGCTCCTGGAGATGCTCTGGCAGGTGCTGCCATCCCTCCTTCCCCCCGCCAAGTAGGTCACTGTCACCTTTCCAGCTAAAAGCACTGCACTTATTTTGCACTTTGCTTCTGCCAGGCAAACTTCCCACCTCTGTGTTTCTCCTGCTCACATTTCTGTAAATTTAAAATGACTCATGGGCTCAATGATCCATTCCTGTTTAACAGAAAGTCAACTTAATTTTCCTCTTCCCACAAGGTGGCCGGGTCTCCAAGGCATGCAGGAATGTCTGAAGCAAACTTAAATGCATGAAGCTTGACTTCTGCGTTTTTTAGCACTGCAGTTCTGTATAAGAATACTGTGCACTAATACTGCATTAAAAAAGCAGCCGGTACATCTACTCATTAACTAGCTACTATTAGAAATTAATGTTTCTAGACTTTTTACATTAAATTGTGTTGCTGGCTACCATATAACCTTGTACAAATCCATCTCATTTGCTTGCCAACAGACTTTGTGGTTTTGTGGATTTTGCATCAATGAAAAATGTTCTTGCCATTCTTACTGAACTTGTATCTGTCTTACATCCCTGCCTGTTCTTCTGCTCTTCCCTCATCAATCCAACATCTTCCACAGCATGAGGAGTCCGAGCTCACTGTCACTGCTCCATAACCATTGAAGCATATGTCACTCTGCACAT
This sequence comes from Pavo muticus, assembly GCA_016647715.1. Lineage (NCBI taxonomy): Eukaryota > Metazoa > Chordata > Aves > Galliformes > Phasianidae > Pavo > Pavo muticus. Next base: position 698,253 of record JACDJE010000048.1, read on the forward strand.
ATTTCTCTCTGCCCTGAGCTCTTATGCCATTTGTGAGAAGCTCACAAATGGTAATGTTTCCAGTTTAGAAAGATTTGAGAACACAGGTATTACAAAAATTGTTTAATAATTAGTGGTATCCTCCATCTTTGGATTGTTTTATGGCCCATGTTGGCAGTGCTCTGACTAACACGGGTCCCACCCTGAGCAGGAGGTTGGACCAGAGATCTCCTCAGGCTCTTCCCAGACAGAACCACCGGCCTGACGAGGATAAAAATTTGGTCTGAAATACGTCAGTTGACCAGAACATATTGAATAGCTTAGATTAAAATTTAATCTATCTAATGATTCATGAACTAGGAAAATATCCGTGGAAACAAAGCTTGAACAAAGTGTTTTGAGCTTGAAGTGCTTCAACCAGATCACTGGACAAACTCAGCAGAGCAGCACCAGTACTACTGGTGGCCTGGATGGGTTCAGCCCATCTGCCTTCTGCTACACAGGCGAGCTCCAGGGTACCACCAGGATGAGTAATGTGATGGGGTGTGTGTGTGTGGAGCTGGTTATAGTGAAAGAAATGCTGGGATTTTGCACATTTGGTTAAAACAGTTCACTGAGAATGTTTGTTCTCTGTCAGAAGAACAATGACAGAACTAATGGTGAGATGCAGTTTCAGGTGGCTTGACTCTGAGGTGCTGCATACACAGCTTGGAGAAGCAACTCATTAACATCCTTCAGTAAAAATCTTGAGTAAATGTATGAGGCATTCATGAGCTTGGTCTCAGCTAGGACAAAATCTGGGCTGCCTCATGAATATGCTGGCTTGATGTAAACCCAGAGCTAAATAATTGAAACTGATAGCACACGTCCTGCAAAATGGCAGCATGAAGTCCTACAGTACTTGAGTCTGTTTCTGGAAGTAAAGATGCAACAAACAGCAGCAGCTAAAATTAACACAAGTTCAAACTCCCTCTCTGGCGGCTGCTGGTTCCTGTTTCTAAGGAAACAGACAATAAGCTGGTGTGAAAAGATGTCTGAAACACTCAAAAATATTTGGAGTCTAATTCTACCGGGTCGTGTTCTGCAGGTTTTATGGTGGGCCCTTTTCTCTGCTTGGTAAACAACTTTCCAACTGAAATTACCGGAATCTTTGTAGCAGTGCAGCTAGGGATCTGATGCACAACCTAATATTGCCATACTTTATTTCGAACATATTTTGAGGACTCGTCTGGTTTATTGTTGTCTTATAAGAAGCTTTTGTCAAAAACTAATCAGCTGTGAAGCAGGAGAGCTCAGCCCTTCCCAATGGCACCAGCCCTCCCCAGTGCTCCTCGGCCAGCCCTGTGCCCACGGCAGTGCTGGAGTTCCCGCAGGGCCACCCCTGCTTGGTGGGGGCTTGTTGGAGGCTCTGTCTGTGCAGAAGAAGGTCTTGCTCTCTCCCCAAGCAGCTCTTCATGCTTGACCCCTGAGATTTGCGGCCATGTGTTTTAGCCTGGGATGTCAGGAAAATTCAATGACCTTGGCAACTGCTGTTTTACAGGGCGGGATACCAAGTGTGTTGTCATGTGGGAGCTTTTGCTGGAGGAAAGTGGAGTTTGTCATCTCCGCACAGATGGTTTAATTTGCATTCAGGTTTGAGAAGACCAAAGGGCCAATACATGCAGATTTCAGAGCAGGGTTTCACAAGGGCTTTCAAGCAGGTTGTGGAGCATCGGATGAGAGGGGGAAATGGAACAGGAAGCTTTGTGCAGTAGGTGCTGCATGTGGTGAGAGAAGAGGCAGTGTGGTGCTCTCCCTCAGGTTTGTCTTTAATCTTCCTCTTAGGAGGAAGTTTTTCCCCCAGAGGGTGGTGACGCACTGGAACAGGTTGCCCAAGGAGGCTGTGGATGCCCCATCCCTGCAGGCATTCAAGGCCAGGCTGGATGTGGCTCTGGGCAGCCTGGTCTGCTGGTTGGTGACCCTGCACATAGCAGGGGGTTGGAACTGGATGAGCATTGTGGTCCTTTTCAACCCAGGCCATTCTGTGGTTCAATGACCCTTGGAGATCATCATGCTCAACCCCCTTTTATACTGTGAATGATATAATTAAGAAGAATTCTTTTGTCTAACATGTCAGGATTTGTGGCAGAAATAGTCTCAAAACATTGGCATCTTTATCTCCTAAGTTCCTATTTGTGTGCTGGAACTGTAAATTCAAAACTGGAACAAACTTTTGGCCAGTAGGGTCCAAGCAGTCATAGTTCAAGTAACTGGCTGCAAAATAAATACGTGTCTGGCATAAGAAGAAGGAATGGAAGCATGTTTTCATGGAAGCCCTTGGTTAAAACATAACCTCAGCATTGCTGCTGCTTTGCTTTTGCCAACAGGTGAGAACCCAGAGTGAGCGATGCTCAGAAATCAGCCCATGGGAGCCAATGTCCTGCTGAGCACAGAGGGGATGTGTGAGGATGCAGCAGAGCTGTAATTCACATTAGCACGGCTCATCTGATGCTAATTCAACTGTTCTGTTCTGCTGATTGCATCATTCAGGGATGGTGCTTTTGCAGTGTGATCGCTCCGTCTGAAGTGGATTAACTTCAGCTGGATGGCTTGAGGTGATTGTTTATGTGAAAAGAGGAAAAAAGAAGGAAAGGCTCGTGCTTTTTGGATAAGATTGGACTCGTTCTCCTGGATGAGAATACTGAGTGAATTACACTTGTGTATGGGTGTGTGCTTCAAGTGAGGAACAGGCCTGCAATCTCTCACTGAAATGCAGTGACAACACACAATGACATTGTCACATGATTACAGTCATAAAAAGGAGGTGGAAGAAAGGGCTTGGTGGAAAATGGCAGTGACAAATGGGGATGGAAATAAATGCTGTTTATATTCTTGCCATATGCTCACGTGAAGCCTATACGGAACAGGAGAGATGCAAAATAACACTGAGGCATCCCAGGTCTTGTCTTAAAATATCAGGCTGAACAAAACAGAGTTCTACCAAACCGCTTTGGAATGACAGAAGAAGAAAAGCCAACCAAACCACAGCTTTAGTGTTGTAACAAATTCATCACCACTGCACAGCTAAGAGTGGGTAGCCCCTGTGGAGCTGCAGGCTGCTGTGGGGCCACTGCCTCTGTGGGGTCTGGGGGCTGTGGGTGCTCCTGTGTGGGGTGTGAGCTTGGTCCTCAATTCAAGAGCAACCCTTGGTGGTCTTTAAATCTTTGTTCTTTAGACTACTCCTATCTTGATGCTCATGTATCAGTTATGGGGAATACATCTTGCTTTGTTCTCCTTGCCTTTGTTTCCAAGTTACAATCTTTCCAATTATCATAGAAAGGTAGAATGGCCTGAGTTGAAAAGGACCAAAATGATCATCTAGTTCCAACCCCCTGCAATGTGCAGGGTCGCCAACCAGCAGACCAGGCTGCCCAGAGCCACATCCAGCCTGGCCTTGAATGCCTGCAGGGATGGGGCATCCACAGCCTCCTTGGGCAACCTGTTCCAGTG
>JACDJE010000048.1:705756-716960 GCA_016647715.1 Pavo muticus
CAGACCAGGCTGCCCAGAGCCACATCCAGCCTGGCCTTGAATGCCTCCAGGGATGGGGCATCCACAGCCTCCTTGGGCAACCTGTTCCAGTGCGTCACCACCCTCTGGGTGAAAAACTTCCTCCTAATATCTAACCTAATATCTAACCCTCCTAATATCTAATGGGTTCATCCAGCTTTGTTTCCAGCCAGCTCAGCTGGCCCTGCTCCGTTTGGTTCCCAGAGCTGTTTCATTTCTCTCTCAGTTTGTGCATAGTACAAATATTTCTACACACAACTTGAGGAACGCGTGTTTGAACAACCAGCTGGTGCGCGCAAATGAATTTCTCTCCGCAAACACAACAGTCCATTTGCAAGTTCATCTGACACTTCTGAACATATTTCCCTAAAAAAAATGAAAGCAGCATAACGTCTCTACAGGAGTACAACATGGGCTGTATTTTCCCCTTCAGTACTGAAGGTGCAGTTGGGAATTTAGTGGCTGCAACATTTCACCTACGGGACAAAAACAGTGTTCACAGGCAAAAGGGGTTTTGTAGCACTCAAGAGGATGCGAAGACCAAGTGAACTTTGGGCATGTGTCCTATAAGCACAAAACCCGAGGAACTGTTAGAAATTCTGGGTATTTAGAACACGCTGAGCTTGAGAAGCACTCATTGTCTTGGATCCAAGAGCATCTTACCCAAAGGCAGAGCAGCCATTTTCACCTGGTCGGTTACCCCTCGGGTCAATCCCATGGCAAACAGAAAAATACGCTGGGAGCAGAAGACAATTTGGATAGGCCCTGCTATCTGTGATTTATTGTTTTAATTAAAAGCTTTTTAAGCTTTAATTAAAAAGGTACACGAGCACTCAGTATTCAAGAAAAATGCCTTTGTGTTTAGGTCAATTGAATAACGTAAAATATAATGAGATACATATTTCTGAGCTGGAGCTTCACATGAAAAGAAGCAATGTGCATAATTAAAAAGTAAATTCAAGCTGATAGAAGAGAGCTGTTGTCAGACGAAGTAAAAGGTATGCCTCAAATTAGCACTAGCAGAGAGAGGCTTTTTCTCTCCTCACTGTAGCATCCTGTAAGAATCCCATGGTACAAATTGAGTCGGCTTCATGGACGTGTATCAAAGCCACTGTGCTAAACTGAGTAACAGGTTATTATTTCTGATCCTAATGATGCCTAACGCGGAGCAGGCAGTACAAGCTGGGATCTGACAAGCTGCAGCACAGAAATGGGAAGCTGTCTGCGATGCAAACCACCCGAGGCTGCAGCAATGGGAGATGCCGCTCCGGTTCCGCTGCTGTAGGCTCCCAGGCACCAGGTTGGCCCAGCACCCCACTGTTTGGTGGGTCAGTCCCCAGCAGGGGATGCAGCACTATGGGGCAGTGGGTGGTACATTTCAGCAGTGGGACAGCGGCTGTGATCATCTCTGCAGGCACAGATCTGTATGAGCACAGCATGCAGCCCTCGTTCATCACTTTGGTGCTGGTGTGCACAGTCTGTGGATAGTCTGTGGAGAGAAAGTTACTTCTAAACAGCCTTAATTTGTTCTATAAAAACATCTTTCCATCAGTGCATCATTATGTGTCAACACTGTAAACAGTGATTAAATGTAGTAAATGGAATTTATGAAGATCGTTTTAGCTGATTTGGGCTGGAAAGGCCCATTCTCTGAGTGTTTGTATCAGCTCATGAACGCCTCCTGTGCTGCAGGTGCACTGCTGGCATCCCAACCCAACATGAGCTCTGTGCAAAGCTATTCTCGGGGCAAGGTCACTGCAAAGGGAGTGCACCAGGCAATGCCCAACTGCATGAGATTGGAATGTGCTCAAATTGTTCTTGATCCCTTTTTTTTGGTGCTACAAGTGGCAGAACAACAAGTGGCTGCAGCTGGAGCACTGAGGGGCCGGGGCAGGCACAGCTGCAGCTCATGCAGAATCAAGGTCAGTATCTACAAGAAGGAGTGGTGCAAACCTCTCTGATTTTGCCCCAGCACCAGGAATGTGATCTGTGCAGTGATGCTGTGTGATGAGGGGCTCTTCTCCTTAGACACTTCACATCAGCACATTGTGGTCTCTCCTCGCTAAGGGAGATGTTCTTGGTTGTGCTGTGTGCAATGTGGGAGCATGCATGGTGCCCTGCTGAAGGAGGAGCCCTGCCTGGCAGCCTGCAGCAATGGGTAGGTGTCTGTGCTTTAATAAATCTGCCTGATGCTTTACAGTATATCTTGAGAAATGACTAAAGCAGTTCCTTTTTGTGTATGGGGCCTCTGAAAACTTACAAAAGCATCTGTGTAGCTCTTGAGTAGGGTGGAGGCTGCAGCCCAGGGAAGGATAGCTTTGCTGTGGGAGCACCACAAACCCTGGCTTGAACTGAGGGGCCAATGTTCTGCTCCAGGAGAGCCAGGGCTTCTTATGGCATTGGTAAGGGTGGGAGCAAGGTGTGTGAAGTGGAAAGCTGGACTGAGTACAGAGGAATCTCACAGAGGCTGCTTGACTGGATTGCTGTAATCTGAATGAGGAGGCACTTTGTGGGTCAGCTGGTGCTTTGAGAAGGGGAACCTCATCCTCATGTTTGTGGGTGGAAGGAGTGGTGGAGGGCATTGCTGCTGGTGAGGATATTCTGTGCAGCACCAATGGGGCTGTTTTGTTGCGGTTTGGGCAGGAGAAAGAGGTTAGTGCTGTGGATGGGTTCTGGGCTGTTACTGCTGCCTCTTGGATCAGCTGCTGAGTGCTCTGCCCAGGGCTGCTGTCCCAGCCTGCCTCAGCTGTCGCAGCCTGGCCACCAGACGTACTCCTCTTTGTCTATATTTATTTCCTTGTTGGCACTCTCTTGCCTGCAGTGTGGTGATGTTGGACCACTTATCTCTGAATGCAGTCACTTTCTTCTTGACTATCTGCCCAAATTAAAATAAGCTACCAAATTAAAATTAACAACCAGGCTAACAGCCCCTTAGTTTTGTGCTAATCATCATTTGATGAAATACTCCAAAGTTACACAACAAAGATGTGTAAAAAAGAATCTTTACTTACTTAGAAGTTTCAGTTCTAATTTTAAAATCAGAACATAGATGTGGCTTCAGGTGAGCAAAGCAGGGCTCTGGGAAGGCTGTGCTGGGGTAGAGCTTTCAGAGCCTCCAATTACTTCAGAGTCCCGTGGTTGTGTGTTATGACCTTCCAGGTACTGTTCATACTATTTTTCTTCATCATGTTATTCAAATGTGGGGCTATTGATTGTTGGTGTTGTTTGCATAGCCATTTATTAGCTCAGGACTGTTTGTGACATTACCCACCCCTCACGCTCCTGGAGATGCTCTGGCAGGTGCTGCCATCCCTCCTTCCCCCCGCCAAGTAGGTCACTGTCACCTTTCCAGCTAAAAGAACTGCACTTATTTTGCACTTTGCTTCTGCCAGGCAAACTTCCCACCTCTGTGTTTCTCCTGCTAACATTTCTGTAAATTTAAAATGACTCATGGGCTCAATGATCCATTCCTGTTTAACAGAAAGTCAACTTAATTTTCCTCTTCCCACAAGGTGGCCGGGTCTCCAAGGCATGCAGGAATGTCTGAAGCAAACTTAAATGCATGAAGCTTGACTTCTGAGTTTTTTAGCACTGCAGTTCTGTATAAGAATACTGTGCACTAATACTGCATTAAAAAAGCAGCCGGTACATCTACTCATTAACTAGCTACTATTAGAAATTAATGTTTCTAGACTTTTTACATTAAATTGTGTTGCTGACTACCATATAACCTTGTACAAATCCATCTCATTTGCTTGCCAACAGACTTTGTGGTTTTGTGGATTTTGCATCAATGAAAAATGTTCTAGCCATTCTTACTGAACTTGTATCTGTCTTACATCCCTGCCTGTTCTTCTGCTCTTCCCTCATCAATCCAACATCTTCCGCAGCGTGAGGAGTCCGAGCTCACTGTCACTGCTCCATAACCATTGAAGCATACGTCACTCTGCACATATTTCTCTCTGCCCTGAGCTCTTATGCCATTTGTGAGAAGCTCACAAATGGTAATGTTTCCAGTTTAGAAAGATTTGAGAACACAGGTATTATAAAAATTGTTTAATAATTAATGGTATCCTCCATCTTTGGATTGTTTTATGGCCCATGTTGGCAGTGCTCTGACTAACACGGGTCCCACCCTGAGCAGGAGGTTGGACCAGAGATCTCCTCAGGCTCTTCCCAGACAGAACCACCGGCCTGACGAGGATAAAAATTTGGTCTGAAATACGTCAGTTGACCAGAACATATTGAATAGCTTAGATTAAAATTTAATCTATCTAATGATTCATGAACTAGGAAAATATCCGTGGAAACAAAGCTTGAACAAAGTGTTTTGAGCTTGAAGTGCTTCAACCAGATCACTGGACAAACTCAGCAGAGCAGCACCAGTACTACTGGTGGCCTGGATGGGTTCAGCCCATCTGCCTTCTGCTACACAGGCGAGCTCCAGGGTACCACCAGGATGAGTAATGTGATGGGGTGTGTGTGTGTGGAGCTGGTTATAGTGAAAGAAATGCTGGGATTTTGCACATTTGGTTAAAACAGTTCACTGAGAATGTTTGTTCTCTGTCAGAAGAACAATGACAGAACTAATGGTGAGATGCAGTTTCAGGTGGCTTGACTCTGAGGTGCTGCATACACAGCTTGGAGAAGCAACTCATTAACATCCTTCAGTAAAAATCTTGAGTAAATGTATGAGGCATTCATGAGCTTGGTCTCAGCTAGGACAAAATCTGGGCTGCCTCATGAATATGCTGGCTTGATGTAAACCCAGAGCTAAATAATTGAAACTGATAGCACACGTCCTGCAAAATGGCAGCATGAAGTCCTACAGTACTTGAGTCTGTTTCTGGAAGTAAAGATGCAACAAACAGCAGCAGCTAAAATTAACACAAGTTCAAACTCCCTCTCTGGCGGCTGCTGGTTCCTGTTTCTAAGGAAACAGACAATAAGCTGGTGTGAAAAGATGTCTGAAACACTCAAAAATATTTGGAGTCTAATTCTACCGGGTCGTGTTCTGCAGGTTTTATGGTGGGCCCTTTTCTCTGCTTGGTAAACAACTTTCCAACTGAAATTACTGGAATCTTTGTAGCACTGCAGCTAGGGATCTGATGCACAACCTAATATTGCCATACTTTATTTCGAACATATTTTGAGGACTCGTCTGGTTTATTGTTGTCTTATAAGAAGCTTTTGTCAAAAACTAATCAGCTGTGAAGCAGGAGAGCTCAGCCCTTCCCAATGGCACCAGCCCTCCCCAGTGCTCCTCAGCCAGCCCTGTGCCCATGGAAGTGCTGGAGTTCCCGCAGGGCCACACCTGCTTGGTGGGGGCTTGTTGGAGGCTCTGTCTGTGCAGAAGAAGGTCTTGCTCTCTCCCCAAGCAGCTCTTCATGCTTGACCCCTGAGATTTGCGGCCATGTGTTTTAGCCTGGGATGTCAGGAAAATTCAATGACCTTGGCAACTGCTGTTTTACAGGGCGGGATACCAAGTGTGTTGTCATGTGGGAGCTTTTGCTGGAGGAAAGTGGAGTTTGTCATCTCCGCACAGATGGTTTAATTTGCATTCAGGTTTGAGAAGACCAAAGGGCCAATACATGCAGATTTCAGAGCAGGGTTTCACAAGGGCTTTCAAGCAGGTTGTGGAGCATCGGATGAGAGGGGGAAATGGAACAGGAAGCTTTGTGCAGTAGGTGCTGCATGTGGTGAGAGAAGAGGCAGTGTGGTGCTCTCCCTCAGGTTTGTCTTTAATCTTCCTCTTAGGAGGAAGTTTTTCCCCCAGAGGGTGGTGACGCACTGGAACAGGTTGCCCAAGGAGGCTGTGGATGCCCCATCCCTGCAGGCATTCAAGGCCAGGCTGGATGTGGCTCTGGGCAGCCTGATCTGGTGGCTGGCAACCCTGTACATGGCAGGGGGTTGGAACTGGATGATCATTGTTGTCTTTTTCAACCCAGGCCATCCTATGATTCTACCACTGTTTTCCTGTAGTTGCAGCAACATCTTTTATTTCCTCCATTCCCCGTCCCTGGCTGTTCTTCCTCAGGGCTGTATCCTCTTCCTCTGAATGTTCATCTCTGCTGCGCTCCCATCTCCCACACTCCCATATTCACTGCATTGCCATCTCCACTCACGCTTTCCTACCTCCCTCCAACAATGACACATTTATGAATCAACATAAAACTTGTTCCAGCCACTCTTACAAGAAGCACCGCCACACGCAGTGCCTTCTCCAGCCACGCTCCCTGAGTACAGTCTGCTGCTGACAGAGTGGCTGCTATTTATTTGTACCATTTGTTGAGGCAACAGCTATGTTCTTGTTCCTCGGATTCTGCTGTAAAATGCAAAAGTACAATTATGAAGAACATGTTCTTCTGACTGCTCATCATTCATTGTTTCCTACTAGTTGGCAGCTTGTTCCTGAGGCACTGTTGTTTTGCATGTGTTTTTTACATTTACAAATGTAAATGCAGATCCAGTGAATCTAAATTTGCAGGCATAACATTGCAATCTTATTACTCTTACCTATTAATTCTAATATTTCCTCCACCTCTGCTTAACATGCTTAATTACTCTGCTTATTTAAGCTTTTCAGGGTGGAATTCTGTTTTTATTCTACATGCGCTCGAATGGCTCAAAGTTCTCATGAGAACTTTGGGTATTAAAGTGATGATCTTGAGGGCAGGGCCCCAGTCGCCATGAGAACAGTCTATCTGGGAGTCCAAATGCACCTCCTTGTGCTCCTTCATCTACAGCACCAAGGTGGAGGAATGAAAAATAATTGGCTTTAACCATTATTTCCTTGGGAGTTCTTGGGGGTTAACATCAAACTTCTCCTCTATTTGCATGTAGGAGGGTTTTTAATGTGGTTGTTCTGCAGGAATATGCTTCAAAGGAACAGCGCAGAAAATATTCTGAACTATGACTAAGAACCAGTGATCAGCAGAATAATCTCCATCTGTTTTGCAAAATCAATTCTTATGCAGTTGGCCAATGGAAGTATTTCCAAATGAAATGGAAGCATCAAACAAACGCAGCTGTGAGTTAGAACCTCTCCGTAGCTGGTTCATATGTGCAACAAATAATGATCAGAAAGGACATCTGTTACTGTTTGCAACAGGCAGCGAGCCTAGATTTGCAAGCACCTTGTTTTGACATCAACTGCCATATGAGGAGACTAAATTTTTAGTGAAAAGGTTATTAAGGTACCGAAGGATGGTGGAAAAATTTGGATTAGTCGCAAAGGTAAAACTCTAATTAATTTAAACAAAACACAGCAAGTGGATACAAATTATGCACTGCTTCCCTTTGCCCACTCATTTAGCTACTCCAGATCTACAGTGCCTGCTCCTGCAGGGGGCCCTTCTTCAAAAGCATGACCGTGATTCCAGATCTGATGCAGCGAAGGCATAGGTGAGTGCACCTCTGCTGTGCAAGGGCTGACCCATGGCTCGGTCAGTCCTTTCTCAGTGCTTGTGTAAAGCACAGAGCACCCAAAGCTTGCCAGAAGTCCCTCTGTGATCAGCCTGGGCTGGTTCTTGACTCCATGAGGTCCTACTGCTGCTCTTCCTCTTTAAATAACTATTCAGCAATTCTTAGCAACCTTTGCTAAAATTTGTCAGCCATGTCTGATTGCACATTCTCACAGCAGCATTTTCTCCTCTTTCAGAACTGATAGCTCTCATTAGCAGGGCAGGAAGCGTTGCTTTGCCCAGCTGTGTGCACTGCTGCTGAACGCTTCTGAAGTCCATCCTCTGCACTTCTTTATGCTCCTTCAAACATTGAGTTATGTCAGCCAGGGCATGTAAAGCTCTGTGCTGGGTTTTGGAGCCTTGGTTGGGTGTCAGGAGGAAATCATTCACCTGGAGGCAGTGGGGCCATGGTGCTGCCAGGAGCTGTGGTTCCCTGTCCCTGGAGGTGCCCAGGGCTATGGCCGGGCACTGGGCAGCCGGAGCTGGGGGTGTGGGTGTGAGTACCCAGCCCTTGGAGGGTAAGGGCCCTTCCAACCCAACTGTGCTGTGATGGCCATGGGCTCCTGTCACAGCCTGCAGGGGTGAAATATGCAACCAAACTGAAGCCTAGAGCTTGTCTGGTAGTGAACGGAAAGCTGAGAGACTTAAAATGGCATGGAGCTTGATGCAGACAATGCAATTTTGGGTGCATATTCCTATGGATTTTGTACAGTTTTGCCCAGGACTTTGAAATTCTGACAGTGCAAAAACATTTTTTTCTCTTTGCATGAAGGGAAGTGACTGCTTTTAGTAACCTCCAGGACTGACCTACTGATGTAAATAAATCTTCCTAAATGCCAATGGGGGAGATGGGTTTAAGCCTTGTTCCTTCAGGAGACCACAGGAGCTTCTAGCAGCTGTGCACTGTAAGCATGAGTATTTCCTGTATAGTCCCCCCTCTCCACCCTGATATCACAGCATCCCAACCACCATAAACACAGCCCTCAAAAAGTGAGGAAAGCATTTCAGTTTTAACCTCATCTCAAAGATTTTAAAGAAACTTAATTAAAAATCACAGCCCATCAACTGTGATGTGGAATGCGTTCGTCTCAAACGCTGTCGCTTCTTTCTGAATAATTATGAATTGTTTACATAGAGGAGTGATTGCTTTATCAAGGGAACAGGATGAGAACAGTTCTGGGGTCGGGAGGTGGGGGTGCTGCCCATCTCTGCAGCAGTTGTGTGAGGCGCCGGAGAGTCACAGCTCTGTGGCTGCTGCGAGATGAAGCAGATGGGCAAAGGTAGAGATAAAAAGGTACGGCTGATCAGTGCTTGTGGGTGTCCTCAGTGAGAGCAGCTCCATGAAAGCTGTATCCTGCAGGATCAAACCTGGGAAACATGAGGGGAGGGTGTTTTTTGTTTTCCCTCCCTTCATCTTCCCCATTGCAAAACAACTTGGTGTTAAATTGCAAAAATACAATACAGAACAGCCCTCATGTCCCTTCTGAGTGTGTTCAGTGGGACAGCGGTGCTCTGTGGAGCTGTGGGCAGCCTGGGAAGGAGTCAGTGTGAGGCTTGACTGGACCTGCGTATACATACCTGAGCCTGGGAAAAGGCTGTCAGCTGCCTTGCTGCTGCTCTGCTCTGTCTTGGGGGATATATTTATTACTGGCTCTTAATGAGAGCCACTTTCTGGCACCTGGATGTATAGAAGAAATCTGGTCCCAAATGCCCACTCTGCCATTTCCTTCTTAACAAAGCAGTTTTGTGCTGAAATAAAATATTCTGCATGGGATACAGGAGGGCAGGGAAGCCTGTGCATTCCCTGCAAGGACACACTTTGTGTTCTATTAACCCAACTTCTGTGCCTGAGGAGCTGCAAAACCACATCCCAGCTGCAGAATTGGTGCAGTGAGTCCTCGCTGCGACGTCCGCAGTGCTGTGGGCTGGTGCTGCTGCCTGGGTTTCTGCATGCTTATCTGTGCTGGGAATGGAGTTGCTCTGGCTCATGAGCTTTACTACTACCGACTACAAAACATGATGGTGCTGAAGTGGAGCCAAACGTTTTGCAGTGTATGTAACCCCCATGAGTGTGGATTCTGCAAGTCTGCTGAGGATTTAACATTCATTTCTTCCTGTCGTTGCTCCCGGGAGCACGCAGACCTCTGCAGCCTTGGAGTTTGGAGGATAGGAGCAACAATGGAAGTAAAGATTGTAAATCACGAGATAAAGAGATGGCAAATGTTCTCATCCTGAACTTTTGTCTAAGTTAATGTTAATTTATGATCTAAATCAGCCATATTTTGTGTTTCCTGGTGTTGAGAGATTGCACATGAAGAACAGAATATGCTGCATAGCACGGCATTAGATGTCAGGAGACAAAGGAGTGGAGCTGGAATTACTTCTCATAGTCACCTGATGAAGTTATGCTGTGTTAATGTTCCTTTCCCAACTGATTTCTCAGGGCTAAGCAGCCAGGAATCGGATGGGGCTACCAAAGCAGGACTGTAATGCTTTGTCCTACAAACTCACACCTGGTTCCAGCATGATGGCTGACATCTCATGGCACCTTTCTGAGGTTAGGAGTGCTGTCACTGCCAGCAGGCAGATGTGGGACTGCAGGGATTGGGAAGATGCTGACTGGTTGGCTGCAGTTCCCCCAGTGCTGTGTACGGTCTGTGTGGCTCCCACCTGAGCAGTGCAGCCCAACCGCCCCATTTCTGCTGACTCCCAGCGGGCTGGCCGTGCTCAGCTGTGGCAGGCTGTGGGCTGATCAGCAGCAGTTTCTACCTGGGGATTTTAAGAGTTTAGGGATTTATTTAGTTTTGCTTCTCATTAGCAACAAATGAGATTTCAAACTCGTGTTTGTGGAACTTGAGAAGTGGAAGATAGAAAAGTGAGGCTGTAAAAGAAGATGGGGAATGGGTGTGCTGCTCCTGTGCCCAAACAAACTTAAGGCTTATTTCTAAGGAAGGAAACATAGGGATCAGGTGTAGTGGAGACGGGTACCTGCCTCTCACAGTGCCGTAAAAAATGGCTTCTGAATGCTCCCAGTAAAATCTGCTCTCTCCATTAAAGAAATTAGAGCCTTTCCATGTTAAAACACCTGCTGCTCAGTTCATAGCACTCTCAGAGGAACGTTATTTCCAGAGAAATGTTATTGCAGCAGCAGAACTCCGCGCAATGTCTGAATATGAGCAATGGCTGTTGGCAGTGCTCTGTTTTGAAGATCACATCAGTGTGTTGCTCTGGTTCTCATTCATTCATATCTATTAGTGCTTGGGTTATAACATAAATCATTGCTGCACCACGCTTATTGCCTGAGCAGAAACCAGAACGGTGGGGTGGACCAGTACTGAAGATAAATTATCGAGAACGCTGCTGAGTGCTGAAGCTCCTGAATCACATGGGGGTTTTCTCTGTAAGGGCAAGATTGAAGTTTTTCCAAATTCTAATCAAATTTAATCACAGAATCACAGGGGTTGGAAGGGAACCAAGGAGAAATGTTTTAAACTGAGACGGGGGAGGTTTAGGTTGGATATTAGGAGGAAGTTTTTCACCCAGAGGGTGGTGACGCACTGGAACAGGTTGCCCAAGGAGGCTGTGGATGCCCCATCCCTGGAGGCATTCAAGGCCAGGCTGGATGTGGCTCTGGGCAGCCTGGTCTGCTGGTTGGTGACCCTGCACATAGCAGGGGGTTGGAACTGGATGAGCATTGTGGTCCTTTTCAACCCAGGCCATTCT
>JACDJE010000048.1:718389-731776 GCA_016647715.1 Pavo muticus
CAGACCAGGCTGCCCAGAGCCACATCCAGCCTGGCCTTGAATGCCTGCAGGGATGGGGCATCCACAGCCTCCTTGGGCAACCTGTTCCAGTGCGTCACCACCCTCTGAGTGAAAAACTTCCTCCTAAGATCCAACCTAAACCTCCCCTGTCTCAGTTTAAAACCATTCCCCCTTGTCCTATCACCATCCACTCTTGTGAACAGCCATTTCCCCTCCTGTTTATACGCTCCCTTTAAGTATTGAAAGGCCACAATGAGGTCTCCCCCGAGCCTTCTCTTTTCCAAGCTAAACAAGCCTACTTGAAGAAGTCACTCTGCTTTATGGGAGGTGTTTTGCGCCATCCCAGTGTGAGTCAACCCATCGCTGCAGGCTGTGCAGCTTTGTGGTGCAGCAGGCTTCCCTGCAGTGCTGCTCAGCCGCTGGGACCAGCAACTCTGTGCTGAAAAACAGAGGTCCTTTGGAGGTCATTGCGAAGTAATGTTCCTGCTGCGGTGGGGAAATGGGCCTTTGACTAATGTGGCATTTCCTTGCACATTTAAGTCACAGAAAGCGCCCCTTCCTGAAAGGTTGCTCAGGAGAAGTCAAAATATCATTCCTCTTTCCTGTCAATAAATGCTGGAGCTTTTGACAGCCATCACGGAGCTAACCTTAAATTTATTCTTTGTATATGCAGTTTATCAAAAGGTCTCAGAAGGATCATTTTAGAACAATGTTTTGTTGCTCTCTGGAAACACGACGTGTAAATAATACTTCCTCAAGCATTTAATTTACACTTTGGCTTTTGAATCCAGACTTCAGAAACTCATCTCTGTGTTTCAATACACATCCCTCTGCCTGTGCAGAGGGCTTTGGTGAGGCTGCTGCAGCTGTGAAGTGGGAAAAGGAGCAGTGCTGGCATTCTGCAGTGAGGGGCTGCTCCCCTTGGGGCTGCTCAGCTGGATCTTGTGGCAGAGGTCTGAAGGAAGCATTCCTTTGGTTCTCAGAATGGTTGAAGGCACAGTTTACTGCATATCACAAGATGATAAAGAGCTCAGTGCATTTGGCAGTGGAAAAGCTGGAAAGCTAAGATAACCTACGAGCAATTTTTGTTGCGCCATGCCCTGAGCTGATGCACTGCTGTGCTTTGGAGGCCAGGTGGGGCCCGAGGGGCTCAGGGCAGCCCGAGGGGGAGCACAGCCAACAGCGGTATATTTCTGCAGCTCCAAAACCAGCTCTGGTCTGTGCTGGTGTTACCAGGTAAGAGAGCTGGAAATCAGCAAGTCCTGCTGCTCTCGTGTTGGCTGTGTTACAGGCAGGGGATCCGGGCTGGTGGTTTTGTTTTGATCACCTCACATCAGTGTTCCCGGAGGCTTTGATGTTCCATTAATGAAGACAACCCTTCTCCCCTTTGCATTCTCCCCGTTGCCTACTTGTGGGGTTATGTTGTCTTTCCAGCATCTGTCTTCCCATCTGGTTCTCTGGCCCCTGGGTGGCACAGCTGTTAGCAGAGCAAACAGGTATTTGGGTCAGTCCTTCCGGACGGTCATTTTGCATTGAGCTGAGCTCAGTGTCCATCCAGTGTAACGGCAATTACTCCCGTTTTTAAACATCCCATCTATTTTCTTAATGAGAAGTTAATTCCATCCCATCTAAGACCACCTTTTCACTTTCCTGCTGGTTACAGAAGCGCAGGTGGTGCAGGCATTAGATGCTCTCATCACACCGAGCCTCAGCTGTGTGCTATCACATCATCTGGGGACCCAGGCATTTTAGCAGCACAAAGCAGTGCTTCCTTGGGTCTGAAGGATCTTTGCTACTGCAGTGGGGTGAGAAGAAATGACTTTAAATGTGCATTGCCCTGGTGGCAAGAGGTGAGAGCATCTGAGGTAAGAGCACAAGCTGGGGCCACTTGGAGTCAATGTGCTGGAAAAATAGCATCTTTAGTGTTTAATAGGGTATTTCAAGGGTATGGCAGTGTATGCTCTTAATAGTCCTTGGAAACAACACCTAAAATCTGACAAACTTTGGGTCAGGGAGAGGGGACCTATTCAGGTGTATTGAAAGCCATTACTTTTTACCAATATCTATCTGAATTCAGGGCTGGTTTGCTTTCTTGAGATCTATTTTTTCCTTCTCTTAAGAGAAAAGATAGAGCAGCTCAAGTGGCATTTGGCCAGCTCAACTGACAGCTGTCTTTGCTTGTGTCTGGGCTGTTTTTATCTCAGCCCAAATATACTGCTATAAACAGTTTTTATGCACTGAATTTTGGAGACTATCTCCAGAGTGCCCCTGCACTGCTGATGGGACAGAGCTCCAGGCTGTCCCATGTCCCCAGTCCCAGGGACACACAGCTGGTGGCACCTTGCTGGCATAGCTGCATGCAGTGTGTGTGGGAATCCATCTGCTCTTGCTATGTCAACTCTTTCAGTATTTGTCTCACCGCTCTGTGACTAATTGCTTTATGATCTTAAATTCTTCTGTGATCTGTTGGCTCGTGTTATTTTTAATACGATATCAATATTTAAGTCAGAAAACATCTGCTTTTACAAGCTGCTCGCTGATATTCCCCGCGTGGCGGCAGAACTCATAATGCAGTTCTGGCCCACCAGGTTGTATGGGAGCATGTATGATGGAGGGCAGTAGTGACAAAAGGACTGAAAAAGGCTGAGCCTTTATGGCCCTGTAGGTCCTTGCAGAGGTCACAGAATGGCCCGGGTTGGAAGGGACCTCAAGGATCGTGAAGCTCCAACCCCCCCACCACATGCAGGGCCACCAACCTCCACATTTCATACCAGCCCAGGCTGCCCAGGGCCCCATCCAACCTGGCCTTGAACACCTCCAGGGATGGACGGGGCATCCACAGCCTGTCTGGGCAGCTGTTTCAGCACCTCACCACTCTCAGAGTAAAGAACTTCCCCCTGACATCTGTTGCTATTAGACCACCTTCAACAGCCAGTCCTTAAATAAGCAAACCATTCTGTAAGACAACCCAGGAGGGATTCTCATCACCTAATGGAGACCCGTGCTTCACAGCAGCTCTCAAGCAGGCCTTTGCCCAGCCGCGTTTCAGGTTTAGGAAGGCTGATATCCAGCCTAAATCTTCCCTCCCTGAACTTAAAACCATTTCCCCTTGTCCTGCTGTTATCTCCCCTTTCCAAGAGCTGACTCCCCTCCTGTTTATAGGCTCCCTTTAGGTACTGAAAGGCTGCAATTAGGTCACTCTACAGCCTTCTCTTCTCCAGGCTGAACATGTCTCACTGCAAGAGTGAACGTGCACAAAATGACACACAGCCAGAGAGTGTCCCACCTGCTGTTCCCTCACCTCCCAGCATCCCAAGCAGGCAGGCAGGCTGTGCAGTAAATCCCTGCTGCTGTACAAAGGCCCCGTGTGTCTCCATCCTGTGCCAGCCTGGGAGGAGCTGTGAAGCTCTTACACTCAACAGGTTAATGTGCTTCTCTTATTTCTGAATTACGAGCAAAATGTTCTTCATTATAAGCACTCTTTTGCTTACCTTCCAACATCATTAAGTTCTTTGTAAACCTTTCTTTCGTTTGTTGATGTATTACACACAAATTGCAGAATAGCTCTTGGGTATCTGCTTAATGTAGGCAAGCCTTGAATGCACGAAACCTTGTTATCCGAGTTTTGGGTAATCTGAAATTCATATGTTTCCCCTGAATCCAAAACTCATATAGAAATTAAATGTAATCCCATGTGCTGGTTATCTGAGTCCTTCAGACTTCCCCTAAGACATACAACTAATCAGGATCACTGGTATGCGGCATTTAAGCATCCTAATTTTGTTCAGTCAGGGAAAATATCATTTAATAATAAAAACTGCAGCATGGTAAGTCGGCTGGATCCTTTCAGCAGGCTTAAACATTCTCATTTTCTTCTTAGCACTGGCCATGAGATCAGTGGAATGGGTTTGGGCTCGTGCTCTTCTAGATACCCCTCTTTGGCAAAGAGGTGAAATCAAATCTGTTGGTTTAAAATGTGATCCACCATTAAATTTCCAGAAAGACCTCCTGCTTTTGACAAGGATTTTGTTTATTTAGAACTGATGGCGCTCTGTGCTGGTAGGCATGCATTACCCAAAGCTGAACTCTGCTGAATGACAGTTCATTTTGCAGCTTACTGAGATGCTGCATACATGGTTTAAACATTGAGAAGGTGGTGGTGGGAGGGGAGCTCTGCCCCCCAGTTTCTCTCTTTGTTTTGGATTAGCATTCTCAGCTCGAGTCACATCAACGTAGTTTTCCAGTCCTTTCCACCATACTCACCACCTGAGGTGTTCTCGTGTACTGCAGCTTGTTGGGAGGGATGGCAAGATGCAAAACTTAACAAGTTTATAATTGTCCTGGACTACGAGACCTATGGATATATTTTGGCTTCACTTTCTACCATCTCTTTCACTCCTCTCTCTCAGTATTTTGTTAGGAGGATGTACCGATGCTTGGTGTTCTGCTGGAATTCCAGTGTTATTATTGGTGGCATAGGAAAGCCTTCAGCACGCTGTGTTTTCTCCCATCATGTCTGGAAGTTTTTGGTCCTGAGCCTTAGTAATTCACCCAGCCACACGTGTCCTGTGTGCTGCCAAGCGCTGCGCCCATTGCACAGCAGCAAAGCATACTCTTCAGCACGTTATTTAATCCAATGCTTATTCTGTATGTTTGAAATGTGGTGATAGAAAGCAAGGAGCTGAATGTTGGAATAGCTTACAGGCATTAAAGTACAAGTGCCTGTGGATAAGCCAAGGTACTTATCAATCTGTATTTTGCTGTCATTTCTGTAATGATAATACTTAAATGGGCTGATTATACATTCTGAAATGCAATTGGAGAAATGTACAATTTCCTGCATGACACTGAGGGAGGGATTTGACCTATTTAAATCTCAGAAGGAAATAAAGAAATCTGAGCTGCGGTTGTCTCCTACCAGAGGGACACGCGGGCTTACCAAAATTGCTCCTGACTTCAGCTCTTTCTGTGTGCCCTCGTAGCACGGGGCACCTTGGGCAGCTGAGAGCTGTCACAGCAGCAGGGCACGCTCACTGCAGAGAAAATGGACAGAAATGCACAGCCTGACTTGCTGACTTTCCAGACCCCACCTGAAATCTGCAGTTATTACTGCTTTTGTGACTGCAGGGAGCTCTGTGGAGCCAAACCTCCCTTCCCGGTGAAGTGCACTGGGTTGTGTGCAGGCTGCTGGCCATCAGCTGCCAGCTGGGCGATGCCTTGGGCTGTGCCCTGTGGCAATGTCCAGTGCAGGAACACCATCAGAAGGGGGGTGAGGTGCAACCTGTGTTCCCTCAGCACATAAGGATTCTTCCCATCCCTGGAGGGATGGTGCTGTTGGAGCAACCTATGCCATTTCTTCCCTCTTGTCATGGTACCAATGTATGGCCTTCAGCTTCTGTTCATTAGGTTTGGTTAGAAAGCTTCCACAAGGAAAGAGAAGGGAATGTCGTGTAGCTGGCTGTGGTGACTCTCAGTGAAGCTGATACATCATCATTATTTTCTGAGCTCCTGAACAGAGAGCTAGTGTGTTTGCATAACTCTGTAGCTACAGCGGCATCAGAAGACAGGAAGATGGCAAATCTTCAACTCTCACATCTCATGAGCTCCACATTGAATTATTTTCACCGTTCCAAGGGAAGCTCAGCTCCTTGGTTTCTTCTGGAGAGCTGCTGGATTGGGAAGGTGTGTGAACATTTATGTGGTGGAGATAACTCAGTCACATATGGGGTGGAGACTGTAAGTGACACGAGGGAGAACTTGAAATCAAACGTGACTTAGCAGATGGTTACACGGACACCAAATGTTCATCTCTTGCTGTTTACTGCAAAAACCTGCTGCAAATGGCTTAAAAATCACGTTTTTGTGAAACAATGGAAAAATACCTTAATTCTGGATGATAGCTGATCTAATTGAGCAGAAGTATGATGGCTGGCCCTGTACCCTGGGGTGCAGCAGGAATGGGCAGTGCTGGGATGGGCTGTCCCCTGTCTCACCTCAGTGGGCAGGAACTAGGGAACCATCTGGCACTGGGGTGGCTGTCCTTGCCCAGGGGAAGAGGAGCTGGAAAGACTCCATAGAGGGGACTCCCATTCTCCTCAGTTCCCTGCAGGATGGCCACACGTCTGCTGGCTCCTGCAGTGCTTGCAGAAGTCCTGAAAGTGTCTGCTTTTTGAAGAAACGTGGCAAAATGTCATTATTTAACCAAATGTATTGCTGTGTTCTTTGTCCACCAGATGCGCATCATCTTCGTACAATCACAGAATGGCTTAAGTTGGAAGGGACCTTGAAGCTCACCCGGTTCCTGCAGTGGGATGAGTTCCCCACAGCTCAGGCTACCCGGGGCCCATCTGTGGCCTCGGATACTTCCAGGGATGGAGCACCCACAGCTCCCTGGGCAAACACACTCAGGAGGTTCCCATTGCTGTAGGAGCATGAGCAGCCACACAGTGCCTGCTGCTCTTTGGGGCCAGCAGATGGTGTTTTGGGGCAGAACTTCTCATCTCGATGCAGCATCTGTGAAGGGGGCATGGGGCTGGGGCTGGGGATGGGGCAGGGCATCTCCAGCGACTGCTTTCTGTGTGGATAAATGTTATCAGGTGCCTTTCCCTTGCGCCAGGAAACATCATCCTGCCGTGCACCTCAGCAGCATGTAAAATACCACAACTGTAATTTTCAAGTAGGCTTTTTTCTGCCCTGCAAGTTTAGATTAAAGACTACTGCATAATTTTCATGGTGCGTTGTAGCTTTTCCTTCTTTCAAAATGCAGAACAAAACTGCTTTAAAAACAGCAAACACCAGCTGAAGGTTCGCATGGTTACACAACCTAATTATAAACATTCAGCCAGCTCCAAAAGCACAGCGGAGTAAATAAATGTATCACACAGCTGAAGAACGTATCCCTTATTGTCAGATATTCAACAGTTTTGAAAGTAATTAAAAGCAAAGTATCTATTTGAGTCTGCAATTTAGCAGAAGTTTAAATTTTATTTTATAAATTAGAATGCAGCTCAGGATCACCCCTTATGCAAACAATGATGATGAATATTCAGATTTCCAGAGTTAGAAAACGAGCTATTTCTGATGGAAGGATAAACACGGTGATTTAGTTTTATCCGTCTTCTAGAATGAAGGGCTGCACGTGTTAAGGAATAACGTCTGCCGTGCTGTTGTCAGAGGTTATTTATAGCATGGGGCTCTGCAGTGGGACAGGGCAGAGCTGCAGCTCTGCAGGGCACAGGGAGCACACGGCACTGTTGGCTCATTAGGCCGACTGCATCGCCCTGTGCTGTCTTCGGCTCTGAGCGACTGAGGTCCATCTCACTGCCGAATTCTGTGTGATGCTGGGGGAGGCATTGTTGAGACAAATAGCATCATCTGCCGGAGGCTGATATGAGATGATAAAAGTGATTTTATTTATGGTGTTTTCAGCCATCTTGTCAGCATAATGTATTGCGTCGTGGTAAAAGGCTGGATTTGTTTTGGCCTTGCTCTGAGAAGTGGATTTGCCGTTTACCTGCCTGCTGAGCCACAGCTTTTGTGTGCTGATTTTTGATGCTGTGGCTGTGGTTTATGTTCAGTTTTCTGGGTCACAGTAGCTGTGCCAAATATTGCATATTGTGCCTCTCCTAGAAGTATAACTATGAAGACAACATCTCTGATTTTAGTACTAGCAAATGCCTTTACTTGGTATTGCCTCAGGAAGGCAGAGGATGCTCAGTGCTCCCCTCCCAGAGAATGGTTCTTGCAGCTGCCTGTGCCCTGTAGAGCTCCCCCAGCTTCTGGGTGGTCCATGCTGTGTGGGTAATCACAGCCATGCAGAGTCACTAAGGCTGGAAAAGCCCTCTGAGACCCCCACCCACCCCACTGTGCCCACTGCCCACCCCCTCAGCACCACATCCCCGCGGCTCTGAACACCTCCATGGACAGGGACCGCCCACCCCTGGGCAGCTGTGCCAGCGCCTGGCCGCTCTCTGGAGCAGACATTGCTCTGATGCCCAACTTCCACAGTGCAACGCGAAGCCATCTCCTCTCATCCTCTGGGCAGCCTGGTCTAGTGGTTGGTGGCCCTGCACATAGCAGGGGGGTTGAAACTGGATGGTCACTGTGGTCCTTTTCAACCCAGGCCATTCTGTGGTTCTGTGATCCTAGATGTTCACTCTGGGAAGCAGCAGCAGTCATGGGGCACCAGGTCCTGTTCTGTTTGAGGAGCGATGATAGGATGGTGTTTCCCAGGCAAGAGGCACAGGAGCTTTGAGGCAGTGGCAGCCATTTCCCGGCGGTGTGTCCCTGAGCATCCTGAGGGATGCTGCTCCTTGGGGTGATTCACACCTCATGGGCAGGCCCTGCTGCATCCAGCTGCTGCCCCTTTTCCCTCTGTTTTGGAGGATCTGTATTTTTGCTGTACTCTTCCCCTTCATGCTGGAGGTGCAGCTGGAAACCAGCAAGCAGGGCTCTTTGGTAAAGGAACTATTATTCAGTTGACAGAGAGGTAATGTTAGAACACATTCTGAACACCAGTGTGGGATGGGGCAGAAGCAAAACCTGCATTTCCATGGTATTTAAAAACAACAACCCCCCCAAACTGGCAGCCCCCTAACACACATTTGATTGTGAGTGCATCACGCTTCTGAGGAGCTTACAATGGTGACGACTTACTAATAATACTAAAAACACTTTCAAACATTGAATTCAACACAGTTCCATTTGCACCAAACTTGAGAATGAAGCATTAGTTCCGGTGAGGCCTCCTATCAAGACATTTCCCTGTCTGCTCTCTGGGTGTTCTCTTATCCCTGACCTTTTCTATTTGTTTTCACAGTGAATTTTCCTTTCAGCGAGTGGATTTTGGCTGTTGCCCTTCAAGGTTTTGCAGAATTTTGTAGAGACAAACCTTGAAAGTCTGAGAAATTAAAAGGCTTCCCTTTTAGAAGGTGATTTTTGGAAGAGAAATAAGTAGAAATGGAGACACAAGTACCAAACTACGGTATTTGAAAGCTATTTCATTGTCACTGCACAGAGTTTGAAACTTCTCACACACACCGTGAGCTGAACTGACTCAGAATAACAGTAACGTGTTGGTGTTTCGTTCAGTTATAGTGCTGTAAGCTGCTGACATTAGAGAATGCTCAGACTACATCTGATGGGTGAGGAGGTCCTACAGCTTTTCCTCCTTTTGCAGCCTTCCTTAGCCAGTCACTGCAATACACGAGGTGGGCACATGTTGAGAGTGCAGGCAAGAGCAGAGCAGTGCTACCACTCAGACCCCAGGACTTTATGGACACGTTCTTGCTTATTGATGATCTGTAATAAATGATTGGTTTCACAATGATTTAAGTTCCAACCTGTGCATAATCGCTGTGATGCTCCATGAAGAGCCGTGCAGGAGATGTGCCAACAAGTTAAGAGAGTTCCTTCACTACACTGAGCTTATTCCAAGCAAGTACAGAGACTTTCACCAAATGATGTGATGCTTTCTCCACCTGGGCTGCAAAAGAACACAGCCCAATGCTGGGCTTGGCCAGCGCATGGCTGCTGCTGGCTTAACAGCACACTGTGAGACCAGGCATTACTTTGTGCTTCCACAAACCTGTGAGTTACATGGTGAGCTGGCAGCTTAGTAAGCACTGACTTTCCATTTCCTGCTCTGTGTGTCAATGTCAATGCTATTTCAGACTCTATTTATCTATTGAATTTCTTCCCAGTGATATGGTTAGCAGGTTAGCATTTGAATGCTCAATCTGCCCTGGAAGACAAAGACATTTCCTTATGATAGTCAGTGCACAAATCAGCGTGTCAACACTCCTGTTTTGTGTGGGTTTTTTCATTTTCATTTTGCTCTATGGTAATTGAAATTATGCCCTTGGCACTGCATTATCATCTTTGTTGTTGTTGAATGGAGTAGAATTCCAACAGTTCCCACCTATGAATTTAGTGGTCTTCATACATCTTTCCTTGTTTGCTTAAATATCACGAAGTACAGGTACATGTAGCACAGAAATGTTGATGTACCTGTGGGGTTACACTGTTTCTTCACCTATGTATGGGCTGAAAGCAAGAGGCTCTGTCACTTAAGAAGAGACCTGAACATGAACATAAGATACTTGTGCTGAAGTTTGCATCCATGTGGATTTTGTCTTATGAGTAAAGGAAAAGCTGCAGTCATTTATGTTAAAAAAAATACCAAGGTTTATTATCCCACTTTGCATGTGGCAAAATATCAGTCCTGTGGTTCTAACAGGTGATGTAAGGGAACTCGAGCAAGCAAGGACATCATCAGCACTTAGAGCATCTGACAGATAAATGAGATCAATTCTCATTGTGGTCTTCCAATACTTAAAGGGAGCGTATAAACAGGAGGGGGAGTGGCTGTTTATGAGGGTGGACAGTGATAGGATGAGGGGGCATGGTTTTAAACTGAGACAGGGGAGGTTTAAGTTGGATATTAGGAGGCAGTTTTTCACCCAGAGGGTGGTGACACACTGGAACAGGTTGCCCAAGGAGGCTGTGGATGCCCCATCCCTGCAGGCATTCAAGGCCAGGCTGGATGTGGCTCTGGGCAGCCTGGTCTGCTGGTTGGCGACCCTGCACATGGCAGGGGGTTGGAACTGGATGATCATTGTGGTCCTTTTCAACCCAGGCCATTCTATGATTCTATGATCAAGTAGAGAAACTGCAGAACACAGAGAAAGTGGGGAAAGTCCCTCTTTGCCACTGCTTTGGTTATGAGTTTGTGAGGGTGCAGAGTGCTGCTTTGGGCACATTTGGAAGCCTTTGTCCTGGAGCTGTGAGGGAGACCACATCTGCCTAGCAATTCTTTTTTATTGTTTGAAACCACACAAAGCCCCCGACTGTGTTTTTGGGTGCATTAAGAGAACAGGACATGGTAAAACTACTCCCCTACTGGTTTGAGTCACAACAAACATGGGGTGCTCTCCCCTTGGCTGTACTCCGGCTGATCCACACTTCTCCAGCACTTCTGTCAGTTTTAAATGCTAAGGGAAAGCAGAAAAGAATTGAATTGTTTTGCTTTTCCTATCTGTCCTGTGATCATGTAAATGTGATAGAAGATGCCTTGGTGTAATTCTTGAGTTTTTGTATGATTTCAAGTCTTAAAAAGCTTTATTTTTTCTTCAGCCCACAGCAATGTTCTGTTATCCTTAGGCCTGTTGTGCCGCTGTACCGCTGAAATCGTTGTCTGTTATTTTCTGTGTGTTTCCATCACGTCTCATTTCATTGTGAGCATACATCAGCTCTTACTGAGCACGACTCCCAGGCACATTTTTCCTCTGGTTTGTCAGTTTGTTTTTTGCTTAATGCCAATTGTGTTTTTACAGCACACCTTTCGTGTTGCCCTTTAGTTATGTTTGTAGGGGATTGTTGTGTATTTCACATCAGCTTGTTTTCTGTATTGCTTTGGGAAATGTTGAATACATTCTTGATTACTCAGTTACTTTTTCTTTTTCACAGCACTCCTGAATTAAAGGCGTGTGATTTGTTGCAAGGCTTGAGTATCAAATGGGCACACTACATTATTTTCCTACATTTAGCCAGAGCCAGGAGCTTTTAGAGAGTAAAAATATATGCAAACTACCAATGCTGAGAGAATTTCCTAGACTTTCAGGTTCATAGGATCATAGAAAGGCCTGGGTTGAAAAGAACCACAATAATCATCCAGTTCCAACCCCCTGCTATGTGCAGCGTCGCCAGCCACCAGACCAGGCTGCCCAGAGCCACATCCAGCCTGGCCTTGAATGACTACAGTAATGCAGAAAATGTATTTATTCCTATGGAAGTATATCAACAAAAAGACCAAAATCTCTCCAGTTTTAGAAGACATTTTTAGCTAAGCAGGAATTGCAAATTGAAGTTGCAAATGGAAGGTGCAGAGTGAGGATCGGTGCCACCCTGCTGGGAGAGGGGGAGGATCCAGCCTTAATTTAGAGTGAAGTTGTGAATTCTTTTTGTTGTATTGGGTCTAAATACACACATGCACTTTGCTTCCTCTTCCTGTAGTTAACAGAGTGTGGCTATAAGGAGGAAGTGTGTTACAGTGGGAGCAGTGAGGCACTGCATGGGCTGCCCAGAGAGGTGGGGGTGGTCCCTGCAGACAGCCCAGGCTGGGGGATGGGCTCTGAGCACTGATGGAGCTGTGGGTGTCCCTGCTCACTGTTAGTGGCACCGGGTGGCCTTTGGAGGTCCTTTCCAACTCAAACCATTCTGCCCACTGCTGTGATTCCTCAGAGGGCGAAGACTCTCCTGGTTCCGCTGGGTGTGCTGGTGCCAGTGGTGCCATGGGAGTGCTGCTCCTCCTGCTGCTGTGAGCACAACACAGGCCTAAGGAGCAGCAATTAGTCCTTTTCCCGTTACGCAAGCAAGCTGTCATTTTTGTGCATTGTTTTATAAATAAAAACAAAAGAGTGAAATGGGTAATTCCATCCCTACCATTCCTTCTGCATGCTAAGTATGAGCTTTATTATAATTCTGCTACCTTGACGTTGCTCTCTGTTTATTTTTGCCTAAAAATATGTCCCAGCTCTGCTGCAGCAACTTCCAGCTTCCTTAATTTGTTTTGTTTGAAGTGCATTTCCAGCAGTCACACACTGCAGGTGATGATGCTATAGAACTCGTTATTTGGCGACTAATTTAAACGAAAGTAGGCATAATTTAAGTAGCCTGAAATGTCTTTAATACTATTTTTAAAGCCTAATGGAAAAGCTATGCTGGCTGGTGCGGTGCAGAGCTGAATGCAAAATAAACACGATTGTTCAGATGCGTTTAGATGATTCTTTCAGCTCTTCATGGGGTTGTTCAAATGCAGAAAATCTCTGCAGTTATTATAAGATTTATCAAATGGATTGTGAATCGCTTTGATACAGAAGAGATATTTATTTCACTTCAGGCTTGTCTTCTCCAGGCTTATAGAAGTGTTCTCTCTTTTGTTGAAATACGGCTTTAGAAACCAGCAGCACTGCAGCACGGAGCAGAGCAGCGGCCGCGTGGTCCCGGAGCTCCGGGAGCATCCCAGCATTCTCAGACAAAGACATCTTTAGTGGAGGTGGGACTTTTTTTCCTTCTTTTTATTTTCCTTCTTTTTATTTTCCTTCTTTTTTTTTACTTCTTCTTTTCCTTCTTTTTTTTTCCTTCTTTTTTTCCTTCTTTTTTCCTTTTTTCCTTCTTTTTTTTCCTTTTTTTCCCCTTCTTTTTTTCCCTTCCTCCTTTTTTTCCCTTCCTCCTTTTTTTCCCTCCCTTCTTTTTTTCCTCTTCCTTCTTTTTTCCCTTCCTTCTTTTTCCCCTTCCTTCTCTTTTTCCCTTCCTTCTCCTTTTCCCTTCCTTCTCTTTTTCCCTTCCTTCTCTTCTTCTCCCTTCTCTTCTCCCCTCTCCTTCTTCT